>JAECWI010000173.1:0-210151 GCA_018150345.1 Drosophila equinoxialis
TTGCGGATGAACTCAAGATTTGTTATTCATATAATGATCCTTCTTTCCAACAGTACTTGGAATCAGATTTCGATGCGTTCTGTGTTTAGTGTCACTTTAATAAATTACACCTTAATGCCTCTAAATGCTCTTTTTATGACTTTCAGTCGTTTGTCGCCGTTCCTAGCTCATTACTCTATTAAGTCTGTTCTGTTAGATTGTGTACCATCATTTAAAGACTTAGGCGTTATGTTTGACCCAAAGCTTTCTTTTAATATTCATATATCTTCAATTGTTAATAGAGCATGCAGTCTTCTTGGCTTCATTAAACGTTGGGCCAAGGAATTTGATGATCCATATGTGACAAAGGTTTTATACACTTCGTTAGTTCGCCCTACTCTAGAATATTGCTCACCAGTGTGGAACCCTCAATATGATGTTCACCAGCGTAGTATTGAATCGGTACAGAAGCAATTCCTTAAGTTTGCGTTACGCGGTCTTAATTGGGACCCGAATCTTCGCCTACCTTCTTATTCTGACAGACTTCTTCTTATTAATCTTCCTTCACTTTACAACCGTAGGCTCGTATTTGGGATTCTCTTTCTACATAAAGTAGTCAACGGCGAAGTCAGTTCTACCAATTTACTAGATACGCTATATTTTTGTGTTCCCTCACGTCGGACCAGAAACTTTTTTCCTCTTCACCTTAGTAGATGTCTGACTAACTACTCTCTTCACGAACCTCTTCGTGTTCTTTGCCAATCTTTTAACAACCTTTCTCACCTTATTTCTCCTCATCTATCTGTCACTTCTCTTCGCGCTATACTTTTTAATTATCTACAGCGTAACCACTGAAAGTATTCTGGACTGGATATTGGATCGGCTGCAACTCATCCCTGACCACATTGGCTGTGAATCGGGGCATAGCTGACACCTTGTTGCAAATAAAACACCTCCACCGGGTTGGGGATGTTGTGCATAAAGCTAAGCTACCTTCAATGAATTAATTTTTATCTGTATTTTAGCTTAAGCTTTTTCGTCGACTGCTGACTTAGTTGACGTAAAATAAATAAATAAATAAATAAATAAAATAAATAAATATAGGGACAACAAAATCGAGGCTAAAAACAAGACTATCGCAACATAGATCTGACTATAAACTTCGTCAACACTCCAATGCACCTAAAACGGCACTTATGGCCCACTGTGCCGCCAGTGGACATTCCCCAAATTTTGACGAAGTAAACATAATAGACCAAGAACAACATTACAACAAACGTTACACTTTGGAGATGCTGCACATAATAAATACCCCGACGAATATAAGACTTAATTATAAGGTAGATACAGACAACTGCGCGCATTTATACAGGCATTTATTAGGGACAAATCAGTGTGTAGCTCCACGTCACAGTGTGCGGACGTGTAAAACTAAGTAGGTGTTTTCTTGTTGTTAAATTAATATTATGTCAATCACAATTCAATGTTATTTATAGTTGCCCTGAAGACGACCACCGATGAGTGGTCGAAATATATCGGAACGAAAATAAGGACAAACTGTGTTTTTCATTTTTGTTTTTATTCGCCCAACTTTTGACCTCGAGCCGGCAAAACATTCAACTCTAAACAACAAAAAGGTCGCAAAAAATCAACATATAAAAATGAATATACTATGTGGTTAAATCTTTATATTTTATATGCTACCAATTTACTCCATTTTAAATAAAACGAAATAATCTTATTTTTAGCCTAACTAATACATTAATTAAAAATTATTCGTGTAAATTAATTAAAAATTTATTTTTTTCACTTTCAATTTCCAAATAAGTAAATATTAAATCCTTGAGTTTAAATAAATTGATATCAAAATAAATTATTAATAATTATAAAGATAATTATCCAAATAATTCGAGAACAAAGTTTCGCAGTAGAGTATATATAGTCATATATCCAACAGCAATCCCTAATAACTTATACATTTTTCACCCCCTAAAATTTATAAAATTTATAACTTTAAAGTAAACATCCGTTTTATTCACATACAATTGGACACTTGCAATAACAATTGTCCCCCTCAAAAACTTCCAGCGTGAGAACGCAATATTATAAACAAATCTGTCCCCAAAAATTCCTCTAAGCGTGAGAACGCTTAGTATTCGAAATCAATAAGCCAATCAAATATCAGATCAAGACATCATCCGATAAAAAGTTTGGAACTGAACTAGAAGATAAATCTTTTATTATTACAAATAAGCTTAGTCTTGAAAACGATGCAAATAACACCATTCTTTATACAAATGCTTTAAATAATACTATAAAAGATGTAATAAACAAAAAATTACCCGATAGATTATTTATGACGTTAGCTAGATACGATATAACCACAGTTAGCAAGCTAAAACAAGTAGCTCAAAGATAAGGGTTATACGAGGACAGCATAACAGAAATCAGAAAATCAAATCAAAGCCAAAATCAAAAAAGTGGAAAATCATTTGTACCCAATAGTACAACTCCGTCTCAAACAAAACAATCCGATACAACACAAAACCAAAAACTTTTTCAAGAGTTTCAACAAAAATTAAATATTGACAGGGCTCAAAATCTAATGAATTATCAACAACAAAATAAGAATCAAAAAAATAATGTAGCAAACCAGCCTACAAAAAGGCCAAGAGAAAGTAATAGTGGAATTAGCAAAATGGACACATCCGAAAATTTTCATCAGAATGCCTCGGATCAATCAGAAGAAGAGATAGAGACAAGTCCTTCATCAGAATCACAATGAACAATAAACATTTGAGATGTGTAGTCGACTCAGGCTCTTCAATAAATATAATGTCCGAAAACTTTTTTAATTTCAAAACCTATTCAGGAGATACCAAAATTCACACAATTGAAGGAGCAGTAGAACCAAAAGAAATAATTTTCCTTGCACCCAGCAAACTTTGTCCGACAGAACAAAAGTTCTATATCCATAAATTTTCAAATAATTACGACATGTTAATAGGCAGAACTTACCTAAGAGCATGCAAAGCCCAAATGAATTATGAAGAAGAATATGCAAAACTAGGAAATTATACATTTTATTTCAGAGATATGGAAGAAATTGAAGAAGAAGATAACATAGAATGTTTAGACCCACCTAAAGAGAGGGACCATGATACAAATTTTGCGATTAAAAATGAAATAATAGAAAGTAATCAGTATAGACTCGACCATTTAAATAACGAAGAAACACAAAAACTAAAAAAAGTCTTGTACGAATTCAATGATATTCAGCACCGCGAAGGTGAAAATTTGACTTTCACGAGTACAATAAAACACTCTATTCATACAAAGCATGAGGACCCAATTTATAAACGTCCTTACAAATATCCCCAAAAGTTTGACATAGAAGTCAACAAACAAATAAATGAAATGATCGAAGAGGGTATCATTCGAAAATCGAACTCACCCTACTGTTCACCCATTTGGATCGTCCCAAAAAAAGGAGACGCTTCCAACAAAAAAAATTCAGATTAGTCACTGACTACCAAAATTTGAATGAAGTCACAATAGATGACAAATTCCCAATTCCAGTCATGGATGAAATTCTTGACAAACTGGGAAAATGCCAATACTTTACCACCATTGATTTAGCTAAGGGATTTCATCAAATTCAAATGGATCCTGAATCTATTTCAAAAACAGCTTTCTCAACTAAACATGGCAATGGCCATTCGTAATGACGAATACACACGTATGCCATTTGGCTTTAAAAATGCCCCGGCAACATTCCAAAGATGCATGAATAATCTTTTGGAAGACCTTATTTATAAGGATTGCCTTGTTTATCTGGATGACATTATAGTGTACTCCACTTCATTGGAGGAACAAATATTATCACTCAGAAAGGTATTTAAGAAACTAAAAGAAGCTAATCTTAAACTCCAACTCGACAAATGCGAATTTATGAAAAGGGAAACAGAATTCCTTGGTCATATAATAACAACAGAAGGTATAAAACCTAACCCAAACAAAGTCAAAGCAATTCAAAATTTTCCGATCCCTAAAACCCCAAAAGAAATAAAATCATTCTTAGGATTATGCGGATTCTTCAGAAAATTCATACCAAACTTTGCACATATTGCAAAACCCTTAACTCTTGGATTAAAAAAAGGAGCTAAAATAAACATAAAAGACCACCATTATATTTCTTCATTTGAAAAATTAAAATATCTTCTTATGAATGACCCTATACTTGCATACCCCGATTTTAAAAAACCATTTTTCGTAACCACAGATGCTAGCAATAAAGCTTTAGGCGCGTTCACTTCACAGGACCATAGACCTATTTCTTACGCAAGCAGAACGTTGAACGATCATGAGATAAATTATTCAGCTATTGAAAAAGAATTACTATCAATAGTTTGGGCAACAAAGTATTTCAGACCATACCTTTTCGGTAGAAAATTCGAAAATCTATGCGACCATAAGCCTTTAGTATGGCTCAGCAATATAAAAGAACCAAATATGAAACTTCAACGATGGAGAATAAAACTAAATGAGTTTGATTATAAAATTAAATATTTACACGGCAAAGAAAATCACGTAGCAGATGCTCTTTCCAGAATTAAAATAGAGGAAAACTTTTTAGGATCAACAGACAGCACCGCAGCTACAATACATAGTGCTCATGAGGACAATGGAAATTACATTCCAATAGTAGAAAAACCCATTAATTATTTTAACAGGCAAATAGAATTCATTAGAGGTTCAGAAGACAAAACAGAAACATCAACCTATTTTTATAAATCAAACATAAAAATAACATACAAAGAAATGACCAATGCTTACGCAAGGGATATATTTAAAAGATATCTTTGCGGTAAGAAATTATATATTTTATAAAGAACAATTTTCCCATATTATGAAATTATCGATCGAATACATCAATCAAATATTATTTCACCCGATTGCACAATTCAAAGACCTGATTCCAAAAGCATTATTAACAAATGCTCAGTATGTGAATATCCGCCTGCAAAATTATTACATCTTCAAAGACAGAAAATAGAAATACGAAACTAACTTTTGAAATAACACCAGAAACTTTTAACGTCAGAGAAAAATACGTCATGGATTTTTACATGATCGACAATTTACAATTCCTTTCATGCATTGACATTTACTCCAAATTTGCAACACTTGTAGAAGTAAAATCTAGAGATTGGTTAGAAGCCAAGAGAGCAATTATGAAAGTATTCACTGAAAGGGGCAAACCAATTGAAATAAAATCAGACAAAGATTCAGCATTTCTGTGTATTGCACTAAAAAATTGGCTACAAGAAGAAAATGTAAAGTTAGAAACTACAACAAGTAAAAATGGCATTTCAGACGTAGAAAGATTCCATAAAACAGTTAACGAAAAACTCAGAATTATAAATAGCGAAAATGACATCGAAGACAAATTACTTAAATTTGAAAAAATTCTCTACATTTACAACCATAAGACAAGACATAAAACAACTTACCGAACACCAGCGGACATTTTTATCTATGCAGGATCACCCGACTATAATACGCAAACAAATAAAATATATAAAATAAACAATTTAAATAATGACAGACACGACTTCGAAATCGATACTCGATTTAAACAAGCACCATTAGTAAAGTCTAAAACAACAAATCCATTCAAAAAGACAGGAGAAATAAATCAGTTAGATGAAAAACACTTTGAAGAAAGAAACAGAGGACAAAAGGTCACACACTACAAATCAAAATTCAAAAAGAAAAAGAAAGTTAATAAAAGCAAATACGACAATTGATACATTACAGGTCAACAACTCAAGATGACTTTTTTGTGCATCATGCTATTCTTAACTTTAAAATCAACATGCAGTCAATCCATTGACATAAACCCAGTAAAAGCACCGAACGGTTACTTAGTATTTAAGACAGGAACCATGGATTTACCGACAAACTTTGAATATCATTATTTAAAAGTGCATTTAATGCAAAAAGCACAGGAATTTAAAGACATAATTTATATTCAATACGTAACAGAAAAACTAAGTAGGGAAATTAATGGAATACAAATTGTAAAACGTAACAAACTAGGACTAATTAACTGAATTGGTTCAATATACAAATATCTTTTGGTACTCTTGATCAAGACGATAAAGACGAATTAGAAGAAAAAATAAATAATCTTGAAAGTAATAGCGTACAAGCAAATGAACTAAATTACTTAATAGACACTATAAATAAAGGTTTAGAAGTAATAAACAACCTCAAGGAAGAAAAGGAAAAATCAGTAAGAGTAGAAGTTCTAATCTTTAATTTTGAGCATTTCACAGAATACATTGAAGACATAGAAATGGGCATGCAGCTCACTAGACTAGGAATTTTCAACCCAAAACTTCTAAAACATAATCGCTTAAGTCATGTTAATTCGGAAAAACTTTTGAATACAAAAACATCCACCTGGCTTAAACCAAATTCAATACTAGATCTTTATCATCTCAAACATTCCTCAAGAAATAATAAAAACCCCTATCCAGATGAAAATAAAAATATTTTGACAGAAAATTCATACGATAAATACTATTTTAACAACAATACTTTGTTTAATAAAAATACAAAACAAATAGAAACTAATGAATGTATAATAGGCATTTTAAATCAAATCCCAACCACTTGTAAATACACTAAAACATATAAAGAATTTTCAAACTAACTACATTGAACCAAACATAATTGTAACATGGAATTTACCAAAAACAAAACTTAATCAAAATTGTGTAAACAACGATTTAATAATTGAAGGCAATAACATAATAAAAATCTACGATTGTGCCTTAATATTAAATGAAATATCAATAACGAATTCATTGCTTGACTACAGCCAAAGCTGTAACAAACAATATCACTAGGCTAGAACCTATTTCTTTTATCCAAACAAAAGAGATAATAAACGAACACACAAAATATTATACTGTATTTCAAACTATTACATTGACCACATTTGTACTTACTATAATAAGTTTGATTACATACTTAATCTATAAGTAACAAACAATATCACTAGGCTAGAACCTATTTCTTTTATCCAAACAAAAGAGATAATAAACGAACACACAAAATATTATACTGTATTTCAAACTATTACATTGACCACATTTGTACTTACTATAATAAGTTTGATTACATACTTAATCTATAAGTTTAAGGCAATGCCACAAAAATTAATAATTAAACATTTTCGATCAAATAAGAATCGTATTCCCACAGAAAAAATCGAAACCCCATTTGTTGATTACATTGAATCCCAAAGTATAAACAAAATAGATACTTCAATCTTTGCAACTGAGAAAAATCTCTCGCTATACCCCAATGTATCCGCCTGAGGACAGGCTATTTTCTTTAGGATGGGGGAGTCATATATCCAACAGCAATCCCTAATAACTTATAAATTTTTCGCCCCCTAAAATTTATAGCTTTAAAGTAAACATCCGTTTTATTCACAAACAATTGGACACTTGCAATAACAATTGTCCCCCTCAAAAACTTTCAGCGTGAGAACGCAATATTATAAACAAATCTGTCCCCAAAAATTCCTCTAAGCGTGAGAACGCTTAGTATGTGAAATCAATAAGCCAATCAAATATCAGATCAAGACATCATCCGATAAAAAGCTCCCACTAGTAGCATAAAAAGCTTTCAACATAATTGTAAACATAAAAAGCTTTCTAACCGAACTGTAAACTTAATTGTATGAATAACGATAAGTTAGTTCTTAAGATACATCCTTTGAATAAAGATCGTTTCTTTTGAGTTCAATAGATTCAAGTTTTTTCTTTTTTTAACCTATAAAGGAAGCGGATTTATAATTATATATGTATTTATTGAGACTATTATATGGTGAACCGAATGGTACGATGAAAGAGAACAACTAACTGAACTGAAAAATTAGTGTGGCCAGACTACAAGTACATATTGTTGCCAAATTATTAGATACGATAATAATCCCAAATTATCAACACTCCCTCTCAACAAATTACTTGTATGCTTAAGTACTCATGACAATTCATTTCAGTGATACATTTCATATGTTTACATTTTTGCAAATTCTTAGTCAGAGATCATGTCGTTACTACAGATATACTTAACATCTATTTCTTTTTTCTTATAAAGCTCTCTGACATGATGATACTTTATATTAATGTGTTTGCTTCTATTATGCAGAGTTGGGTTTTTAGTTAAACATTGGGCACTTTGATTATCGCAATACAATAAAACAGTTTGAACATCGTTAAAACCCATCTCGTTCAAAAACGTCTTCAAGTACACCGCTTCTCTTGCCGCCGTGGATAACGCAATGTACTCCGCTTCAGTACTACTTAAAGCCACCAAACTTTGTTTTTTGGACTCCCAAGATATTGCGCTGCCAGCATACATAAAAAACATATCCAGTATATGACTTTCGGTCTATGGTGTCGTTTGCCCAATCAGCATCCACGTACCCGTTGATTTGGTTTCCAGTCAGCTCATAGTGAAGCTTCATGCCAGCTGTGCCCTTTAGGTAGCGCAGCACTCTTTTTGCCGCTACTTCGTGTTCTTTATGAGGTCTCATATTCATCTGCGCTAACTTTACAACTGATTGTAAAATATCTGGCCTGGTTGTTACGGCCAAATACATCAATGACCCCACAAGCGACTGGTATTTCTTCTCGTCAGTAGGTATGCAGGAAGCGTCTTCACATTTGACTTGATATCCTGATATCCGACGATACGTCTAGTTGATGGAGATAAAGTTTATACTCTACTGCTAGAGCTAGTATCAACCTTATTGATGAGTACTACTACTGGCGATAAAGTTTCAAAATAATTAATACCATACTGTTGCGCACAACCCATAGCGACTAACCTGGACTTAAATTTTTCGACAAAACCATTTTTGTCTGCTTTAATCGCAAAAACCCACTTACAGCCAATAGCTTTCTTACCCTCAGGTAATTCTACCAATTCCCAAGTATTGTTTGCCTTCAGTGCATCTATCTCCTTTTGCATTGATGCTATCCATTCGCTGCCCATTTCGCCATTAATGGCTTCGTTAACTCCTAATGGAACTTTTACCTTTTCTACCTTTAGCATATTCAGCATATTATACTGCTTTCGAGGTCTACCTGGTTTACCCGTTCTTATAACTTTTGGACGCCGTGGATGTCTTCCAACAATTTCAGCTTCTGAGTCCCCTTCAGACTCCTCGTTGATTTCGTCTTCGACTCCTTGGGGCTGTTGACCAATCTTGCTTTCTTCATCAGCTTCAAGCTGATAGCTAGCCGCGCTTTTATAGTTGTCGCTCATATCGTTATCTCTTTCTTGCTCATCTGGATTCAGTTCATTTACTCTGTTACCCGCTTGGTCACAGTCTTCAGAACTGATCGGCGTTGGGTTACTCGGCAAATAGTATTTAAACAACTCCATGTCTCCCTCTTCACTGCTAGATCCAGTTATGTCATTCTCCAAGAAGATTACATCTCTGCTCTCAATCAGCATTTTCTTCTCTGGGCTATATAAACGATAAGCTTTTGCTGTCAATGAATACCCAATCATTAAATATTCCTCCCTTTAGCAGCGATTGTGTGTTCTTGGTGCCTTAGCTCCAAAGATTCTGAGGTGGGAAACTTTTGGTCTTCTACCAAACCAAGCTTCATAAGGAGTCATATTTACCAAGGAATGCGTCTCGGACCTGTTTCTAAATACGCCCTGTTTTCACCGTTTCAGCCCACAGTATCTTATTGACTCCAGAATGTACCAACATACTTCTGGCCATTTCAAACAATGTCCGATTCATGCGCTCAGCTACCCCGTTCTGCTGTGGGGTGTATGGCACTGTTAATTGTCTTTTAATGCCATTTTCTTTTAGGAAATATTCGAAGTTACGACTTAAATATTCGCGCCCGTTATCGCTACGAATTTCTTTTAGCTTTTGGCCTGTTTGCCTCTCCGCGAATCTAACAAAGTCTTTAAAGCAATCTAACAATTGGTCACGCGTCTTCAGGCAATATACAGAAAACAAATCGCGAACAATCGTCAATAAATGTCACAAAATATCGCGCCATTTTTAAATGTCACTTCAAAGCCTTTCTCAGTTGCTTTTGACACAGAGATGAAATTTGTCTGCAATTTATTCACGTACAAAACGTTCAATAGGTCAATACTGAATTTTCCTATGTTGATACACACATTGGTATTGGTAATACCTTCTGAATCCAACAAGTTCTCTCCCGCGAGTAGAACTTTTTCTCTGTGTTCTTTAAAATCTGTAAACAAATTTCTGTCACTACACATGTGAACAGTTGCACCACTGTCCACACACCAAGTCGAATCTGTTTACACTGTACACTGGACAAAATCTATTATATGGTGAACCGAATGGTACGATGAAAGAAAACAACTATTTGAACTGAAAAATTAGTGTGGCCAGACTACAAGTACATATTGTTGCCAAATTATCAGATACGATAATAATCCCAAATTATCAACATAAATAATTTTTAAAAGAATTTTGAATTAACTTGAATTTTAATGGCTGTCATTCCGATAATAACGCGTTGAAATTGTTAAACACCTGAAGCTCACAATTTATGAATTCCTATAGTGATTGAAAGAACTTACGCGATTTTCCAATTCTTTCGGGGCATGACATCTTTTCTATTCCCTATTTTTATACCATTGCAGAGGTTATTAAAAAATTGGTTAGATTTTTCTAACGCACGGAAGCAGATGTTTCCGACCACATAAAGTATATTCTTTATCAGCCGTCCGTCCGTCCGTCGGTGTATATGCGTTTTACTCAGTTATCTTAAGAGCTATCAGGATGAAATTTTTTTTTTTTTTTTGGGGGGGGGGGGGGGGTGCTTTTTATTACTGGGGTAAGATAAAGTATGAAAATCATCGGGATCGGACTACTATATCATATAGCTCCAGAGGAAACATTTTTGCAGAAATAAGAGTATCCCCATAAGTTTACCAATATGATAGTATTGAATATAAAAGCTCAGATCCCAAAATTTGAATCTCATCAAGTTACAGTCAATATATGTAAATCGGTTCAAGCGCTATTGGCGGCGCAGCTTGGTGTCTAATACGTCATCATCGAATCAACAGAGCACATGCATACACAAACAGACGCAACGCTACATGAACTGTATGTGTATGCGTGCCGTGCTTTGCTTAGCGAATGACGGAAGTAAAAAAAAGAATTGTAGTAAAAAGAGTAATCATTTGAATGGTTTCTTTGTGTATTAATGAATTGAATTGCAGGGGAAAAAATTGTAATATGTACAAATATTATTCAATATTCTATTTAGGTAAATATGTACACATTTAGGTAAACATCTTTAACCTTTAACCACTAAACATAAAACACATAGATGGGACAAACGTCGGATTTTTTGATTGCAAAGGCTAGCCTAGTCATGGAACCCCAGAGAACTTCGGCAAAAACCCGAACGTTCGTACTCTCAATAAGGCGTAAAGTGGGGGAGAGCTAAGCAGCTACGAAAATAATTTAGCCTGCCACAGACTACCGAAGGACGAAGGCAGGTCTATGTCGCTTCCCTTAAGTACCAGTTGCCGGGGATTCCCGGGGACATGTCGCTTGTCCCCGGGGACAACCTGGCGACACTTAAATTAAAATTGCCGCGACATTTAATATTTCATGTCCTAGCTTTCAAAACCGGAACGACAACCTAGTGACACTTGTCAATCCAGTCGCCAAGACAAATGTCGAAATGTCTAGCCAAACGCCCTGACAAAGAAGCATTGTGTCGCCACTTTGTCGCATTTGTCCCTCTAGTCCCGGCGACCAAATGGTCCCGTGCACAAGACCATTGAGCGACATTTGTCCATACAGTCGCCGGCGACCAGAGCGACTTATAGACAGCCCGGCGACCAGAGGGACAAATGTCGCTCAATGGTCTTGTGCACGGGACCACCGAGCTACATACAAAAACAAGGCCAATATTTTTATACCCTTGCACGTTTATACCCTTGGACGTTTGTCCCATTGCAAAAAGCGTATATTAATTTTGGTCAGAAGTGAAAGATCATATATCAATCGAGTTCATATAGCCATGTCCGTCCGTCCGTCTGGATCAACGCGAACTCCTCCTAGACCGTAAGAGCTACAGAGCTGAAACTTTGATCGTAGGCTTGAATATACTGCAGGCGTTGTATATCTCGGATTCAGCCAGATCGGACCACTATATCATATAGCTTCCATACAAACGACAAAGTCACGAACAGTGACTTTTCTCAATAACTTCGTTATTTTCACAGCTATTCTCGTAAAATTTAATATTGGTGAGTTCATCATATCAGCGACTTTGCCAAATTTGGTCAAGATCGGGTCACTATATCAGTGACTTGCTTTCAAAATAAACATTTGTTAGTTTAATATATCTGTTAATGACTGTGCCGAATTTGATAAAGTTTGTGTGATATATCATATAGCTCCTATAGGAATGATCGGCTGAAAACAGTGACTTTGATCAATAACTTCGTTTTTTCCCATGTTAAGATTGTGGGCCTTTCTTTCGCAAGCATTACTCTTTTTAGGCTTTTTTTTTACGGCTATAAGCGAGGAAAGGGTATCAAACAACTTGCAAGGGTATACAAACTTCGGCACGGTCGAAGTTAGCCCCGGCCCTCTGGTTTTTTTATATTCTTTCCACAGGGGCATGTCCCATTCGCTTTGTCGCGGTTTTGTTCAAAAAATTTTTTTTTTTTTTTTTTTTTAACGTTTAATATATATTTGTTGAATCTACTCTTAAATTAGAGCCTAACAACAAGTTTGAGATATATTTCTTAATCTAGTACTTATGATATATCCAGGGGATATTGCAGGCGGCCCTAATCATTTATTATTGGGTTGGTCTGTCATTTCTTTTAAGACGAGTTCTATTATTAGTTCGCGTAAGGGAATTGGCAAGAACATTAGGGTGTACATCCAGTTTCGCAGAATACTTTAGTTGTTGACTACCTATTTCATATCATATTTTACGCTAGGTATATTTAGATTATTTTGAATGTTGTCGTTCCGTATGTACCACGGAGCCCCAGTGATTGATCTTAAAATCTTTGACTGCGCCCTTTGTATAATGTCGATATTGCTGGTACTTGCATTTCCCCATAGTACCACGCCGTAAGTCCAGATGGGTTTCAGTACGAAGTTGTATAGGAGGACTTTATACTCCAGACGTAGAGGAGACCGAGCATTGATGATCCAATGTAAGCTACTCGCTTTCAGTTTAAGCTGTGACTTTTTTGCCTCGATGTGCTTGCGCCAAGTTAGTCTTCTGTCTAGGTGGATACCAAGGTAAGTGACATCCGCGGCTTGAGGAATTGGTACGTTGTTTAGCATTATAGCTGGACAGTTTCTTCTGTTAAGCGTAAATGTAACATGTTTGTATTTCTGCTCGTTGACCCGGATACGCCAGGTTGCTAGCCATTCCTCTACCACCTTGAGGTGTTCCTCTGATTTTGCAGAGGCTTGTATTGGGCATTTGGATCTGCTGAGGATTGCCGTGTCATCGGCAAAAGTGGACGTTGTAAGTCCTAAGCTCGTTGGTAAGTCTGCAGTGTACAGCAGGTAGAGCAATGGGCCGAGTACACTGCCTTGCGGTACACCAGCTTCGATTTCAAAGTCAGCCGAGACGGAGCCATTACATCTTACAGCCAATTTCCTATTGTAAAGGTAAGATTCCATGAGTTTGTGGGTGTACTGTGGGAGTTTCTGCCGGATTTTGAACATTAGACCCTCCAGCCAAACTCTGTCGAAAGCCTGGGCAACGTCGAGAAAGACAGCCGTACAGTATTCTTTTAGTTCGAATGCTGTTCGTATTTCGGATGTTATACGATTGACTTGTTCAATTTTTCATGTTTTTCGGAGATTGTGTTCTCCGATGCCAGAAATGAGTTTAGACGAATCTGCAGGACCTTTTCAAAAAGCTTCGAAAGACATGGCAGCAAACTAATTGGCCTATAGGATGATGGTTAGGTTTTGTCCTTTCCCACTTTAGGAATCATGATGATAGTGGACCTTTTCCATGCTCTCGGGAAGTTGCCAATTCTTATTATAGCGTTGAACATTTTGCAGATGTATTGTATGGCGATGGTAGGGAGTTCTAGGATCATTTTCGGTGTGATTAGGTCATGGCCAGGGGCTTTGTTCGGCTTTATGTGGTTTTTAATAACTGCAGTGATCTCATCCGATTGGAGTTCCGAGTACTCACTATCCGTTAATGTGCTCGAAGGGGGAAGTACAAATGAGTTTGATGTTGGATTTGGCTGGAAAACCATTTTAAGATGTGTGGCAAATACGGATGCCCTCTCTTCGTCACTGCGGGCCCATCCACCGGTTGGACCCCTTATTGGTGAAACTGTCTCTGTAGGAGGAGCGCTTAAAGTTTAGTGCTGGATGGACTGAGCTTTTCTATGTATTTCCTTTGAGCCCAGATTTCCTCTTGTCTTAACTCCTTGGAGAGGTTGCGGCTGGCATGCCTTAGGCGAAGTTTTGCTGCTGGTGATCGAGTAACCTGCCATTCTCTTCTTAGAATTCGTTTTTCCGTTACTAATTGTTCTATCCGCCGGTTCGTAGGCCTGACAGCAGGTTTAGCGTAAGTAGAGGCATGTGGAGTAGATACTCTTGCTGCAGCTCCCATCATCGACTCAAGTGTAGAGACGCACATGTCAATGTCCTCTGCAGCGTCCAGTTTCGGCGAACAGTCAATGTGGGCACTCATGTACATTTTAAATTTAAGCCAATTTGTTTTGTTGTTTGTAAGTATATATGGGCGATCAAGTACTTGAGGTCTTGTTAACAGTGTGAATAGCACTGGAGAGTGATCGGCGGTTAAAACTAGCAGTGTTTTTGCAGTGATCCGATTACGCGGAATCCTCTTGGTTACTGCGAAATCAATCAAGTCAGGCACTTTCTGTGGATCTGTGGGCCAATAAGTAGGCCTACCCGGTGAGACGCAATCCATCTTATTGAGTGGGTTGACTATTGTGTTGTACAACTGCTTGCCTTTAGAATTTACCAGGCGAGATCCCCAGTGCGTATGTTTGGCGTTATAGTCCCCTGCTGCAATGAAGCGTTCTCCGAGTGTGTTAAAGAAACCGGTGAATTCCTTTTCGAGATTGGAAGCGTGGTGGGCAGTACAGGGCAACCAACGTAGTGTTGCCAGCTGGTTTGGACGGTTATAGCAGTTGCTTGAAGGTGCTGTGTTTCGAATCTGTTGAGAAACGAGTGTTTTATACGGTTTTTGATTAGGATACCAGTCCCGCCATGAGCTTTTCCGTCTGGATGGTTTGTTGCGTAGAAGGCATATTTTGGTATTTGAAAATTATTTTTTGATGTTAAATGTGTTTCAGATATTAGCATGACGTCGATTTCACTTGAGTCTAGGAATAGTTGCAGTTCATTTTTGTGTTTGGAGACGCCGTTAGCATTCCAAAGACATAGACTTAGGGAAGCCATTATTTATTATCGATAAGCTTCTGGATAAGCAGGTTTTCATTCCGCATCAGTTCCTGCATACAGTTTTGCATGAACGTCATAAAAGCAGTCATGTTTTGATTAAGTGAGATCAATAGGGCCTCTAAACCACTTGGAGTTTGCTGGCCAAGTTCTGGTGTGCTAGGTTGTGGATTCTGTAGATGGTGGAGTGACGGGGACTCTTTCGCGGGCTCCGTCTGTCCAGTTGGGAGTACACTAGCGAAGGATACACTAGGATTGGTTGTAGCAGGCATGTTAGATGATCTAACAGCCTTGGCGAAGAATACCCCAGGTGTAGTTTTGGAGGCGTTGAAGGTGATTTTTGGTCCAGCTGGGGGTTTACGCCCGTTAGGTGCGATTTAAGATCCTTGAAGACAGGACATCCCCTGTAGTTGGCTGTGTGGTTCCCTTCACAGTTACTGCATAGTCTTAGTGCGACGTTGTTTCTGTCCTTGGGGCAGTAGTTGCTGTCAACGAGCTGACGGTGCTGGTCGGTGCAATCGGTGACCAAGTTATCGATATTGATGGAGAAGCACACTGCTCTCTCCACGGTAAATTGCTGTTGATTGCTGAGTGGCTTGCACTTTCGGTGTTATTGCTTACGGTAGCATTCAGTGGGGTCGGCGACACCACCGAAAAGTACGCGTTGTTGCGTTGGACCGAGAGACGACGCTCACGTTGTTGTTGTACAAGTAGTTCTTGTAGCTGTTGCTGGTGGGGATCGAGAGAGCTTGGGCCCGAATTGGTGGACATGGCTTTTCCAGGCTTTCCTGTTGCAACTTAGTATTTATTGCTATTAGAACAAACTAATAGCAATATGATTGTAAATAGGCGTCTCTGAGGTGACTGAGAGCCCTACACAATTTTTGCAAACGCGGTCCTTTTATTTTTTACACTAGTTTGTGACCCAAAGAATAATCTTTCCTTTTTTCTTCAATTGCCATTTCAAGTTAGTTTCAGTAGAGATCCTAATAAAATTGAATTTTATAATTAAAGGTAGAGATTTCAGCAAACAACCCCCCACCCCGCAAGAGCTACGGAAACAAAGGATCTCGATCTGCTGCAATTCACCTACCGCCTTCTTTCGCTTATCGGTCTATTTATCGTCGCTGTGATAGGAAGATTACATAAAATTTATGGTGCCCAAACATGAGGCCGGATAAGAAGGTTACATAAATTTTATGTAGCCCAACGGTGCAACTTAGGATAAAAGCATACTCAACTCCTTAACAACATTAGAAACTGACAAAGAGAGTTTATTTAAGTTACGGCAAGTGGTTATCACAAGATTGCTCTTTTAACTTTATGTCCTCGATAATTTAGCACTCGTTTAGTAATGCGTTCAAAACTTTTCTTAACAATTTAGATTATTGTATATTAGATGTTCGATATCAGTACTGATTGTATCTAAGATCATGTTATGACTGCTGAACGGCTACAGAAATCGAAGACAACACGATGATTAAATTGTGTTATAGTAAGCTTTGGATGATTAAATGTTCAGGTGTTTGGATCTTGGTAATACAGATGGTATATCCTTGCCGATCTTGAGATTCAAAAGGCCAAAGCCTAAAAGAAATAATTAAATAAATGTCATAGCCCAAAAAAAAAAAAAAAAAAAATAGTTTATTTTTATTTGGTAGTTTGATATTACCATTCCTTTCTTTTAGGAAAATATTAATTGAAAAGGTTCATTTGGCTAGTTATGATATTAAACCATGTACCCAGTCATGTCACTTTTAGGAAAATAATTAATTGAAAACAAATGTCTCTAGTTCAACATAGTCCACCAAATACGGACACTCCAGCGGAAAACATATGCAAAATTTGTTTCTTGGTTTTGGAGCTTTACTAGAAAAGGAAAAGCATTGCCCAATTTGTGAGAGTGAGATAGATGTGTCTAGTCTAAAGCTCGTAGCAGGCAACTGTTCACCAAAGGCCAAGTAAAAACATTTGTCATTAGCACCCAGCACTTCTCGAGCATAGACTGGACGTAATTTTGCAAAAACACTAAGTCAAGTCCCGATAGACAGAGCAGAGCAGCCCAACGAACCAGCTATACCAGTTAGCGAAGCACCAACATCAGGTTTAAATGCCAGTCATAGTAGTAATCAACCCGAACCTCAATTACCTAGAACCATGCCTAATCAGCGAAGAGCAAGGCCCAATCGAAGTAATAATACGCGTCGAAAGATTGATTATACGGTTTTACAACATGATCGAACAAAGAGTTTTTCGTGTAGTATCGTCGTTACCTATGAATTATGGTCAGCGAGAAGTCCCCTGTCCAAACCCAATCGATGATCAGTTCGCCCTGCCATACAACTATTCAAAATGCTAAAATTGCAATTGTAATGCAGAAGTGGAATCTACGTTTAGAAAAATTTACTTTTATTTACTTTTGATAGTGATTTTATTGAGGTGTGTAAACTCATTCAAATATTATTTTGAGGAAAAGCCCGCGAATGGTATTTGTTGTGTCCACAGTAGAGAAGTACACGCGTTCTTTTTTGAGAGCTTATGCTAGACTGACCGTTTATTGATGTGTAATGACAATGTTACCATATCTAAGGAATACTAGGTTTAACAATGTTGGGAAATGCTTATTTTAGATTTTAAATGATACATAACAGTATTGGAGATATCATAAGCAGGTTCCGCGAATCGTATGGAGCGATTTTTGTTCAGCTGATCGTCAGCAATATAAAGACTATCGGTCAGATTTTATGAGCAAAGAAATGATTCGCGCGAGAAAGCAAAAAGCTGGAGAATCTTTTGTTTGTCTTTTTATAATGAGGTAGCTTCTTTGACTGACAAGTTTGGTATAAAGTTTGAGGAAGAGGAGCTGATTGAAATTTTGCAAAACAACCTGTTGCCAAAAGTTACTATATCAATTTATCCCATCTTCGCAGATTAGTACAGATGCAAGAAAATCTAACACAAGAGCTCAGTCCTCAAGCAAAAGCAATTTTTAACGCGAAACTGAATGTACGCAGCCTAATTTTTGAAACTCAAGAAGAGGAGACCGAAGATAATAAAATAGTCCCAGACGAGGAGTATGACGTTGCTGCGGTGCAAGGGAAGTTCGTTTGTTGGAATTGTCGCGAAGCAGGTCACACATGGCAAAACTGCCTAGAAGAACGCATCAACTCGGAAAACATTCAACAAAGTATTAACAGAGTGAATCATAAAATAAACGTACCAAAGTCTCACAAGCTCCCAAAAAACTCTTTGAATGCTTCAGACGTAAGCTGCGGTCCATTATCGCTGACCATAGTCTCTTAGGATATCCTTCGATTGCGAATATTGAAGACAAAGCTGAGATTGTGTTGGCGGTTGTTACCGATGTCATTTGAAGAGTAAACGGGAACTGCGAGTATGCGTCTACACAAATTAACCACATGGCATCGAATATTGGGCCAGCGAAGTCGATGTGGATTCGCTCCCAAGCTGTGGTTGCTGTAGGCCAACTTTGGTATTGTCGTGGTGGCGCTGGATTGTTGCTCTTGCAGATGTTGCATGACTGAGCTAGCTTTTTTATGTCTTCAACAACGGCAGGCCACCAAACATGTTTCCTTGCAATTTGCTTCATCCAAACAATGCCCCAATGTCCCTCATGTAATAGTCTAAGGACTTCTGGACGTAGACTTGTTGGAATCACTATTCGATTTGCATCTGACTGTAAACATAGTAAGTGATCATTAATTGTTAAATCAAACTTACGATTAAAGTATGGCAATAAATCTTCGTTGCCACTTTCTAACTTTTCTGGCCATCCTACAGAAACGTAGTGCAGGACTTGTTTGAGGATTTTATCGTTATTTAAATGGTTGAGAATGGTTTCTGCATTAACCGGTGGATTGATTTCCCTTATTAAGTTGCAAGCTTCCTCCTCTTTATCGAATTCTATATCAGTTCCAATTGGTAGTCGGGAAAGAGCATCGGCATTACCATGTGCAGATGTCGCCCGATACCGGATATCAAAATTATAAGCCATTAGAATGATACCCCAACGTTGTAGTCTATTTGAAGTCATCAATGGAAGATGTTTCCCTGGATTGAAGATTGATACAAGCGGCTTGTGATCGGTTAACAGTATGAACTTCCTCCCATACAGATATTGGTGAAATCGTTTAACTCCGAAAATTATTGACAATCCCTCTTTTTCTATTTGACTGTATTTCTCTTGATGTTTGTCGAGTGTTTTCGAAGCAAAAACAATGGGTCTCTCTTGACCATCGTGTTGAATATGAGAAAGGGCTACTCCGAGACCAATAGATGATGCGTCTGTTGCGAGCACGATCGGTAAATTTTCATCAAAATGCGCCAGTTGCGTTGCATTAATAAAGTGAGATTTCAGAGCTGAAAAGGCTTGTAGTTGATTCGGACCAAAATAAAATTTTACATTTTTTCTACGAAGTTGGTTTAAAGGTGCTGCCAACTGTGAAAAGTTTGGTATAAAGTTGCAATAGTAATTTACTTTTCCCATAAATGCTTCCAATTGCTTCAAATTTGAGGGCGGTTTTAATAGTCGTACAGCTTCTAATCCGGATGTGTCTGGCAAAATTCCAGCAGCACTAATCCGTCTTCCCAAGTATTCGATTTCGTCTTTGAAAAAGAAGCACTTTTCCTCTTTGCATTTGATTCCGTTTTCTTGAAGTATGTTTAAAACTTGCTCGATTCGTTTTAGATGTTCTTCGCTTGTTGGAGCTGAGATGATGATGTCATCTAGGTAGTTGCCACAACCTTCTATTCCCATTAGAAGTTGCTCAAGATATCTCTGGAAGATTGCCGGTGCGCTGGCAATTCCATACGGAAGGCGCTGATATTGAAATAGGCCCAATGGCGTGTTGACGACCATGAATTGCTTGGTTGCCTCATCTAGTTCCATCTGAAGATAGGCGTCTTTTAGGTCTATTTTGCTGAATTGCTTACCATGACGAATTATGTGAAATAGGGACTCTTTTGTTGGTAATGGATACTGCTGTATGTCGATTTGTGCGTTAACTGCTTGCTTAAAGTCACCACAAATCCTAATGGCTCCACCTGGCTTAGGTGCTAACACAATGGGGGATGCCCAGTTGCTAAATTTGATCGGTTTCCAGATATTGGCTTCCGTGAGACGATTTGCTTCGGCTTTGAAATGTTCCAATTGAGCAAATGGAATTTGACGGCTTTTGCAAAATTTTGGTGTTGCTGTAGATTTTAAAAATACGCTGGCTTTGAAATCTTTTATGGTACCCATGGCAGGCTCGAACACTGACTTATATTTGCAGCAAAGCTCTTTAATTCGAATATTTTCTTGCTCGTAAATCTTACATATTTGGACAATGTCGAATCCAAATTTTTTAAATAAATCTGTTCCGAAAAGATTGGCTTCGTCTCTTTTACTAGTAACAATGATTACAATATTTTCGACTTTTTTTCCACACTCTGCGACAGTGTGCAATTCGCCTAGTATTGGTATTGGAATGTGTGTATATGCGAAAAATTGTCTGGAACATTCTTGCAATTTTGGTTTATCCAGTAATAAGTATGTTTCAAAATTTATCACTGAAGCTGTTGACCTTGAGTCCATTTGAAAAGTAATAACTTGATTCAATATTTTGACATCAATTAGCTTTTTACGATTTTCGTTTTTAACTTGACCCGTTATAGTGTTTACTTCTTCCATTAAATTTGCTTCTTCTCTTTTTTGTGTCTGCGAATTACTTTTGTCTTGCTTTGACATACACACGACAGATATATGGCCTTTTCTACCACATTTGTAACATACGGCGTCACGATACTTGCATCTCTCTCTAGTGTGAGACGTTCCACACCCAGAACACGACTTCCACGAGTTTTTGCACTGTTTCTCTTTGTTCGGTTTATTCTGATACTTTTTGAATGTATGGATCGCGTTGAGTGGAACTTGACTCCTCTCTCTCTCTCTCTCTTGTCTTTAAGGGTTGCAACGGGTTTTGTCATTGTCTCATAGGTCTCCGCAACCATGAGCACATCTTCAAGAGTAGTCTGGTGCTTTTGAAGAGCAGCTGCCCGTACTGCATCATACGGGGTATGTACGATGATCTGATCCCGGATCATTTCATCTACGTAGTTGGACAAACAACCTTGTGCAGAACACACAAATTGACATTCACGAGCGATCCCGCGCAAATCGGCTACCCACTCTTTGTGTGTTTGACCATGTGCCATCTCTTTCTTAAAAAATTCGTAGCGCGCTGCTACAATATGATGATTTGTTGTGAAATGTACAGTAAGTTTGTCTGTGAGCTCTTTATATGTATGAGTGTTTAAATTGCTACTCCCGAAGAGATTTTTAAGAAGCTCGAACAAACTGACGCCACACCAAGAAAGAAAATATGCTTTTTGTTTTTCGTCTGCACTTACCGAATATGCATTAAAATGTTGCGATAACTGTTCTAGATACGACTCCCAATTTTGATTGTCTTTGTCAAATTTGTGAAAAGGAGGACACATAGCTAATTCACCTTGGCTTGAATTACTAGCACTAGATGAAGAATTATTCCCAAGAATTTCTCTCATCCATTGTCGTTGTTGTTCTAGAATGTTCGTTGTGAATTGCTGTTGCTGGGAAAGCAATTCTTGAAATTTCGCGCTTTCTATTGGCATCTTGATGAGAATCAATGACTGACCAACTAGATTTTACACAATTATTGTACAATTTTACACAATTTTTTGCCTCGTCGCCATTTATGTTGTGTCCACAGTAGAGAAGTACACGCGTTCTTTTTGAGAGCTTATGCTAGACTGACCGTTTATTGATGTGTAATGACAATGTTACCATATCTAAGGAATACTAGGTTTAACAATGTTGGGAAATGATTATTTTAGATTTTAAATGATACATAACACATCTCCCCCTTTAAATTATAAACGGTAATTAATTTTTAGATTTTCGGAAATCGTGTGGCTTGAACCGATTGACTTCCTGGCGAGCTCTTGTACTTTGTCGAACAGGTATACCAGAACGTCGTCGCGAAGATTGGTTTCGATTTGAAGTTTCATTCGACGTTGCTGCATTTTCACCAGGATCAGGAACAGTTTCTTGAAGGGTATTGGGAAGATTGTGATGCGTTTCTGGCTGGTCTTCTTGTAATTGTGGTGTTGAACAAGGAGCTGGTTGTGGTATTTCAGGAACGAACCAATACTTAGTCGGGTTTTGCTCGGACGTGTTGTCTGACATTCGTGGTTTGATTTGGTTGAAATGGCGCTTGATAAAGCCCTTTGATGTACGTACGACGTACAGCATTCGTCCAATTGGTCGATCTATAGTGCCTTCGATCCACTTTTCTCCCCTTGAGAAATTTCTGGAAAATACCTTTTGATTTGTGCTGTATTTTGTCAGCTCATGCTCAGTTTCGACAGGCTTTTCGAAAAGTTGACTTAGTACGGTGCGAACTGAACGACCGTGAATTAACTCAGCAGGAGATTTACCTTGTGCATTGGGGGTGAATCTGTAAGAAGCAAGATATTTCGTTACTGCTGTTCGTACAGGCAAACCTTCCTGAATATTTTTCTTCACAGAAATTTTAAAAGATTGTACAAATCGCTCAGCCAATCCATTAGAGGCTGGGTGAAATGGTGCTGTTGTTATATGCTTGATTCCATGGAGTATGCAAAACTCTTTGAATGCTTCAGACGTAAGCTGCGGTCCATTATCGCTGACCATAGTCTCTTAGGATATCCTTCGATTGCGAATATTGAAGACAAAGCTGAGATTGTGTTGGCGGTTGTTACCGATGTCATTTGAAGAGTAAACGGGAACTGCGAGTATGCGTCTACACAAATTAACCACATGGCATCGAATATTGGGCCAGCGAAGTCGATGTGGATTCGCTCCCAAGCTGTGGTTGCTGTAGGCCAACTTTGGTATTGTCGTGGTGGCGCTGGATTGTTGCTCTTGCAGATGTTGCATGACTGAGCTAGCTTTTTTATGTCTTCAACAACGGCAGGCCACCAAACATGTTTCCTTGCAATTTGCTTCATCCAAACAATGCCCCAATGTCCCTCATGTAATAGTCTAAGGACTTCTGGACGTAGACTTGTTGGAATCACTATTCGATTTGCATCTGACTGTAAACATAGTAAGTGATCATTAATTGTTAAAGCAAACTTACGATTAAAGTATGGCAATAAATCTTCGTTGCCACTTTCTAACTTTTCTGGCCATCCTACAGAAACGTAGTGCAGGACTTGTTTGAGGATTTTATCGTTATTTAAATGGTTGAGAATGGTTTCTGCATTAACCGGTGGATTGATTTCCCTTATTAAGTTGCAAGCTTCCTCCTCTTTATCGAATTCTATATCAGTTCCAATTGGTAGTCGGGAAAGAGCATCGGCATTACCATGTGCAGATGTCGCCCGATACCGGATATCAAAATTATAAGCCATTAGAATGATACCCCAACGTTGTAGTCTATTTGAAGTCATCAATGGAAGATGTTTCCCTGGATTGAAGATTGATACAAGCGGCTTGTGATCGGTTAACAGTATGAACTTCCTCCCATACAGATATTGGTGAAATCGTTTAACTCCGAAAATTATTGACAATCCCTCTTTTTCTATTTGACTGTATTTCTCTTGATGTTTGTCGAGTGTTTTCGAAGCAAAAACAATGGGTCTCTCTTGACCATCGTGTTGAATATGAGAAAGGGCTACTCCGAGACCAATAGATGATGCGTCTGTTGCGAGCACGATCGGTAAATTTTCATCAAAATGCGCCAGTTGCGTTGCATTAATAAAGTGAGATTTCAGAGCTGAAAAGGCTTGTAGTTGATTCGGACCAAAATAAAATTTTACATTTTTTCTACGAAGTTGGTTTAAAGGTGCTGCCAACTGTGAAAAGTTTGGTATAAAGTTGCAATAGTAATTTACTTTTCCCATAAATGCTTCCAATTGCTTCAAATTTGAGGGCGGTTTTAATAGTCGTACAGCTTCTAATCCGGATGTGTCTGGCAAAATTCCAGCAGCACTAATCCGTCTTCCCAAGTATTCGATTTCGTCTTTGAAAAAGAAGCACTTTTCCTCTTTGCATTTGATTCCGTTTTCTTGAAGTATGTTTAAAACTTGCTCGATTCGTTTTAGATGTTCTTCGCTTGTTGGAGCTGAGATGATGATGTCATCTAGGTAGTTGCCACAACCTTCTATTCCCATTAGAAGTTGCTCAAGATATCTCTGGAAGATTGCCGGTGCGCTGGCAATTCCATACGGAAGGCGCTGATATTGAAATAGGCCCAATGGCGTGTTGACGACCATGAATTGCTTGGTTGCCTCATCTAGTTCCATCTGAAGATAGGCGTCTTTTAGGTCTATTTTGCTGAATTGCTTACCATGACGAATTATGTGAAATAGGGACTCTTTTGTTGGTAATGGATACTGCTGTATGTCGATTTGTGCGTTAACTGCTTGCTTAAAGTCACCACAAATCCTAATGGCTCCACCTGGCTTAGGTGCTAACACAATGGGGGATGCCCAGTTGCTAAATTTGATCGGTTTCCAGATATTGGCTTCCGTGAGACGATTTGCTTCGGCTTTGAAATGTTCCAATTGAGCAAATGGAATTTGACGGCTTTTGCAAAATTTTGGTGTTGCTGTAGATTTTAAAAATACGCTGGCTTTGAAATCTTTTATGGTACCCATGGCAGGCTCGAACACTGACTTATATTTGCAGCAAAGCTCTTTAATTCGAATATTTTCTTGCTCGTAAATCTTACATATTTGGACAATGTCGAATCCAAATTTTTTAAATAAATCTGTTCCGAAAAGATTGGCTTCGTCTCTTTTACTAGTAACAATGATTACAATATTTTCGACTTTTTTTCCACACTCTGCGACAGTGTGCAATTCGCCTAGTATTGGTATTGGAATGTGTGTATATGCGAAAAATTGTCTGGAACATTCTTGCAATTTTGGTTTATTCAGTAATAAGTATGTTTCAAAATTTATCACTGAAGCTGTTGACCTTGAGTCCATTTGAAAAGTAATAACTTGATTCAATATTTTGACATCAATTAGCTTTTTACGATTTTCGTTTTTAACTTGACCCGTTATAGTGTTTACTTCTTCCATTAAATTTGCTTCTTCTCTTTTTTGTGTCTGCGAATTACTTTTGTCTTGCTTTGACATACACACGACAGATATATGGCCTTTTCTACCACATTTGTAACATACGGCGTCACGATACTTGCATCTCTCTCTAGTGTGAGACGTTCCACACCCAGAACACGACTTCCACGAGTTTTTGCACTGTTTCTCTTTGTTCGGTTTATTCTGATACTTTTTGAATGTATGGATCGCGTTGAGTGGAACTTGACTCTCTCTCTCTCTCTCTCTCTTGTCTTTAAGGGTTGCAACGGGTTTTGTCATTGTCTCATAGGTCTCCGCAACCATGAGCACATCTTCAAGAGTAGTCTGGTGCTTTTGAAGAGCAGCTGCCCGTACTGCATCATACGGGGTATGTACGATGATCTGATCCCGGATCATTTCATCTACGTAGTTGGACAAACAACCTTGTGCAGAACACACAAATTGACATTCACGAGCGATCCCGCGCAAATCGGCTACCCACTCTTTGTGTGTTTGACCATGTGCCATCTCTTTCTTAAAAAATTCGTAGCGCGCTGCTACAATATGATGATTTGTTGTGAAATGTACAGTAAGTTTGTCTGTGAGCTCTTTATATGTATGAGTGTTTAAGTTGCTACTCCCGAAGAGATTTTTAAGAAGCTCGAACAAACTGACGCCACACCAAGAAAGAAAATATGCTTTTTGTTTTTCGTCTGCACTTACCGAATATGCATTAAAATGTTGCGATAACTGTTCTAGATACGACTCCCAATTTTGATTGTCTTTGTCAAATTTGTGAAAAGGAGGACACATAGCTAATTCACCTTGGCTTGAATTACTAGCACTAGATGAAGAATTATTCCCAAGAATTTCTCTCATCCATTGTCGTTGTTGTTCTAGAATGTTCGTTGTGAATTGCTGTTGCTGGGAAAGCAATTCTTGAAATTTCGCGCTTTCTATTGGCATCTTGATGAGAATCAATGACTGACCAACTAGATTTTACACAATTATTGTACAATTTTACACAATTTTTTGCCTCGTCGCCATTTATGTTGTGTCCACAGTAGAGAAGTACACGCGTTCTTTTTGAGAGCTTATGCTAGACTGACCGTTTATTGATGTGTAATGACAATGTTACCATATCTAAGGAATACTAGGTTTAACAATGTTGGGAAATGCTTATTTTAGATTTTAAATGATACATAACAGTATTGGAGATATCATAAGCAGGTTCCGCGAATCGTATGGAGCGATTTTTGTTCAGCTGATCGTCAGCAATATAAAGACTATCGGTCAGATTTTATGAGCAAAGAAATGATTCGCGCGAGAAAGCAAAAAGCTGGAGAATCTTTTGTTTCTTTTTATAATGAGGTAGCTTCTTTGACTGACAAGTTTGGTATAAAGTTTGAGGAAGAGGAGCTGATTGAAATTTTGCAAAACAACCTGTTGCCAAAAGTTACTATATCAATTTATCCCATCTTCGCAGATTAGTACAGATGCAAGAAAATCTAACACAAGAGCTCAGTCCTCAAGCAAAAGCAATTTTTAACGCGAAACTTAATGTACGCAGCCTAATTTTTGAAACTCAAGAAGAGGAGACCGAAGATAATAAAATAGTCCCAGACGAGGAGTATGACGTTGCTGCGGTGCAAGGGAAGTTCGTTTGTTGGAATTGTCGCGAAGCAGGTCACACATGGCAAAACTGCCTAGAAGAACGCATCAACTCGGAAAACATTCAACAAAGTATTAACAGAGTGAATCATAAAATAAACGTACGAAAGTCTCACAAGCTCCCACTAAGATTTTTGTCATATCCTGAGCGTTTACATTACCTTACAGTTAAAGACAGAATTTTCAGATCTGACCAATCCTTGTCTAAACGCACGTTAAGACTACTGAAATATTATGATCACGCAAGACAAACCAGGAAACTTTTTGTTGAAACAATTTTTAGAAACGACAACGATAATAGGATCTATGCGGAAGTCTCATTTCTAACGTTCACAGAATTAGGTTTATTGGATACCGGTGCAAGCATAGGCTCGGACTTCGCACAAACAGATTTTTCACATTTTCCCCAATTCGTAAAAACTAAAGGTCAAGTGCGCACAGTGGACGGAAACGGCCAAAATGTGATTGGTATGTTAGAAGTGATGATACGTTACGGTAGATTGGAAAGAATGTTGAAATTATTTGTAATTCCAACGTTGAAGAAAAGAGTAATATTAGGTCGTGACTTTTAGACAATTTTCGAACTTGCTCCGTCAATAATAAGTTCGATCGAGACCGGCTCCGTCATCATCTCGGACGTACGTCCTTAATAAAACATCACATCGAGATTGGCGAAGCCAAACCTGTAAAACAACGTTTCTACGCTATTAGTCCAGCGGTTTAAAAATTAGTATACACAGAAATTGATCGTATGATTCAATTAGGAGTTATAGAACCAGCTGTAAGCGCATGGAGCTCTCCTATACGACCGGTGATAAAGCCTAATAAAGTGCGACTATGTTTAGACGCCCGCAAGTTAAATGTAGTCACAGTTAAAGATGCTTATCCTTTGCCCAGCATTGACAGTATTTTTTCAAGATTACCCAATGCAAACATAATTTCCAATTTTGATTAAAAGGATGCCTAGTGGCAAATAGAATTAACTGAAGCATCCAAACCTCTTACTGCATTTACAGTACCAGGGAGACCGTTATATCAATTCAACGTTATGCCTTTCGGCCTTTGCAATGCCACATCTACTATGAGTCGTCTAATGGTTGAAGTAGTCCCTGCCGATCTTGGTCATTGTGTTTTTTGCTATTTGGATGATCGGTGTATAATTTCAGAGGATTTCTCATCTCATCTTTCTGTGTTAGTAAAATCGCGGAGCAATTTCGGAAAGCTAACCTGTCCATTGACATAGAGAAAAGTCAGTTTTGTGTGACAAGTATTAGTTATTTAGGATATGTAATAGGCAGTAAGGTTATCTGCACCGATCCGTCAACGATTGCATGTATAAAAAATTGGCCACCACCTAAGAATTTGAAGCAAACTAGAGGATTTTTGAGTTTCCGGTTGGTATCGCCGTTTCATACCAAATTTTGCTGATCTCACATCCTATAACGGAACTGTTGTCAAAAAAAAGGAATTTTGTTTGGACTCCGGAAGCTCAAGCTTCTATGGATATGTTGAAGGATCAATTAACTTCTGCCCCTATCCTACAAAACCCGGACTTTAATAAGAAATTTTATTTACACTGTGATGCCAGCGATTATGGTATCGACGATGTACTTGTCCAATTATCAAACGCAAAGGAAGAAAAACCTATTGCTTTCATGTCTAAAAAGTTGAGTCGTGCTCAACGCCATTATAGTGTTACTGAACGCGAATGTTTAGCTGTTATACTGGCTATCAAAAAATTTAGGTGTTATTTGGAATTACAAGAATTTGAAGTAGTTACTGATCACTCTAGTTTATTGTGGCTAATGCGTCAACAAAACGTTTCTGGAAGATTAGCTCGATGGATTTTACGCTTGCAACAATTTAGGTTTAATATGTCACATAGGAAAGGAAAAGAACACTTGATTCCTGACGCATTATCAAGATTGCCCAATCTTGAGATAGAAGCTATAGAAATGGGACCGATTATAGATCTGGACTCCGAAGCATTTTTGGACGATAGTTATACGCATCTAAAGAAGAAAATCACTGAAAATCAAGACAAATTTCCGGATATCAAAATTGTAGATAAACATTTGTATATTCGAACCGAACATGACAATGGAGATTTTGATCAAAAGCTTTCTTGGAAACTATGGGTACCAGATAAACTCAGAGTTGATGTTCTAAAACAAGCTCACGATAGCCATTCGTCTTCACATTCAGGTATGCAGAAAACTATTGACAAGATACGTAGAACTCTTTTTTGGCCTGGCATGGTAAAAGATGTGCGTGACCATATTCGTCAGTGTCACACTTGTAAAGAGTCCAAAGCACCAAATTATACGCTTAGACCACCTATGGGACAGCATATGCCAACTTGTAGACCTTTTCAACGGCTGTATATCGATTTACTTGATTCTTGCCCACGTAGCAAAAATGGGTTTGTCGGTTTGGTAATTGTTCTTGACCATTTCAGTAAATATCATTGGTTACATCATTTGAAAAAGTTTCGCTCGGAAGATATACAAGAATTCTTGTTAAAACAAATATTTCATTGTTTTGGAGTTCCGGAAATTATCGTTAGTGACAATGGTGTTCATTTTAAGGCTAATTCGTTTAATTCTTTTCTTACTGAACTGGGCATAAAACATCAGTATACCGCTTTATATTCTCCGCAAAGCAACGCAGCTGAGTGTGTTAATCGTTCTCTATTAGCGGCGATCCGTTCGTATTTAAAAAATCAAGATCTAACGCTTTGGGATCAACATTTAACGAGTTGCATCAATCTTTAGGTTGCTCACCCTATAAAGCTTTGTTCGGCTTGGACATGGTTACTCATGGTTCAGATTATAAGCTATTAAAGGAATTAAAGTTGTTACAAGAGCCCATAACACCGCTCAATCAGAATGACCAGTTGAACCTTTTGCGACAGGATATAAGAGAAAACATCAAGAAAGCATATGATCGAAATGTAGCACAGTATAACCTTCGTAGTAAGTCTGTCTCTTTTAAAGAAGGCCAAGAAGTCTTTCGCCGAAACTTCGCGTTGAGCAAATTCTCTGAGAACTTTAATGCTAAATTAACCCCTAAGTTCATAAAATGTCGAATCAAAGAGAAACTCGGAAACTGCTTTTATTTCTTAGAAAATATGCAAGGTAGAGAAGTCGGAACATTTCACACAAAGGATATACGAAACTAATTCCCACTAACATGCCGCCTAACGGTGTATATTATCGGGTGGTGGTGGCCTTATCTAACCTTCTGCGGCTGTGGACCCAGACAGAGCTTGGCTTTTAGCCAATGTCCAGATACCGGTTGCTGCCACCCGATTTAGCGCAATACATGTGACCTCCTCGAAAACTTCTACAATGTCTTTTAAAAAAAAAAACAAAAACATCGGTTTGTGCTAGTAGTAACGTGAAAATAATTTTCCTTTATAATCTGACTTTGTTTCGAAGCCCTAATCAAGTTTAAAAAAAATGAAGTAAGTAAGGCGTTTTGCCGACTTAGGTATACCATACACCAGTAAAACAAATATTTCAAATTTATAATAACAAATGCATTTACGTTTTTTTTTTTTCAAAAATTCTGATTACATGCTTTTTAGAAGCATATCTCGCATACGCAAGCTTACGAGCACCCTAGCGCCCCCACCAGGCAACGGCCAACTTGAAAAAATGTTTCTATTTTTAGTTCGATTTTAATCAAATTTGGCATGGCATTTGGCTGGGTATTAGTATCAAATTTAAGTGTGCCAAATTTGATTACAAAAGGTAAAAAATTACGTGAGATAATCGAGTTCTTCCAAATAACGGGGGCGAAAAGGGGCGTGGCAAAAGCCTTGCATAAACAAAATATTCGCATTTATTAAGCAAAATTATACATACCAAATTTGATGTCTCTAACTATTATAGTCTTTAAGAAAAACAAATTTGTTTAAATTTCGGTGGCGGAGGGGGGCGTGGCAAAAATTTGAAATAAATTTGACCACCGTAGGTAATACACTAGTATACGTACCAAATTTGGTGACTCTAGCTCTTATAGTCTCTGAGATCTACGTGTTCATACGGACAGACGGACGGACGGACATGGCTAGATCGACTCGTGTGTTGATCCTGATCACGAATATATATATACTTTATGGGGTCGAAAAAGCTTCCTTCTGTCTGTTACATACATTTTGGCGACTTTAATATACCATTTAACCCTATAAGTGTATGGCATAAAAAGAATGTAATTAAGTCAAATGTAAAATCAATTTAAAGTCACGTGAAGGTTATTTAAGGACTTTTAGCGACTGAACTATGGGGTAAGTGCCTAGTGTATTAGGCGGTATTAATTCGTCGACTCTCAACCATTTGTTTTTTATTTATTTATTTATTTATTTATTTATTAACGTCAACTAAGTCAGCAGTCGACGAAAAAGCTTAAGCTAAAATACAGATAATAATTAATTCATGAAGGTAGCTTAGCTTTATGCACAACTAAACATCCCCGACCCGGTGGAGGTGTTTTATTTGCAACAAGGTGCCAGCTATGCCCCGATTCACAGCCAATGTGGTCAGGGATGAGTTGCAGCCAATCCAATATCCAGTCCAGAATACTTTAAGTGGTTACTAAAAAGTATAGCGCGAAGAGAAGTGACAGATAGATGAGGAGAAATAAGGTGAGAAAGGTTGTTAAAAGATTGGCAAAGAACACGAAGAGGTTCGTGAAGAGAGTAGTTAGTCAGATATCTACTAAGGTGAAGAGGAAAAAAGTTTCTGGTCCGACGTGAGGGAACACAAAAACATAGCGTATCTAGTAAATTGGTAGAACTGACTTCGCCGTTGACTACTTTATGTAGAAAGAGAATGCCAAATACGAGCCTATGGTTGTAAAGTGAAGGAAGATTAATAAGAAGAAGTCTGTCAGAATAAGAAGGTAGGCGAAGATTCGGGTCCCAATTAAGACCGCGTAACGCAAACTTAAGGAATTGCTTCTGTACCGATTCAATACTACGCTGGTGAACATCATATTGAGGGTTCCACACTGGTGAGCAATATTCTAGAGTAGGGCGAACTAACGAAGTGTATAAAACCTTTGTCACATATGGATCATCAAATTCTTTGGCCCAACGTTTAATGAAGCCAAGAAGACTGCATGCTCTATTAACAATTGAAGATATATGAATATTAAAAGAATGTTTTGGGTCAAACATAACGCCTAAGTCTTTAAATGATGGTACATAATCTAACAGAACAAACTTAATAGAGTAATGAGCTAGGAACGGCGACAAACGACTGAAAGTCATAAAAGAGCATTTAGAGGCATTAAGGTGTAATTTATTAAAGTGACACTAAACACAGAACGCATCGAGATCTGATTGCAAGTACTGTTGGAAAGAAGGATCATTATATGAATAACAAATCTTGAGGTCATCCGCAAATATGAGCACGCGTGAATGAGCCAAGGCCAAAGGCAAATCGTTTATAATGGTAAATAAGGTAAATAACAGTGGGTCCAGATGACTGCCTTGGGGGACACCTGACGTAACTCGAACAGTTTTAGATATCGAGGAACGAGAAGACACCTTTTGGGTTCTGCCAATAAGATACGACTTTAACCAGGCCAATAGTTTCGGGGAAAAACCCATGACGTTAAATTTCATGAGAAGCATAGAATGATCAACCGTATCGAAAGCGGTTTTTGCGAATTATGGGGTGATGGTAGTCAATTGATACTCCGATTTGTTGATGTAATTTCTGTTTCAGCATTTTTTGATCATCCGAATAACAACAAACTTGATTTATTTGATATTCCTTCGATAATTTTTTTTTATCCTATTATCTTCTATAATAATTAATAATCTGTAACTACTAAGCTCTTCTTTATACTACTAGTTTTAGTCTCTCTTATTGAATAGTTTAATTTGCTTTGAGTCTATTGTTTCTCAAGTCTGAAAAGTTTAGAATTTTGAAATGATGAGTTATACCAGACAAGCAATTAAAAACCGTCGGTATATATTTTGTTAAAATTTAATATATAAGAAAAGAAATGCTTCTATATAAAATTATAATGAATTCAAATAGGATTGCTTAAGCTTTATAATTAATTTTTCTAGTGACATGGGTACATGAGTTCAGTTTTATAGGAATCTTTACAAAGAACAACAAAGATTCATGGTTGGGAGGGTATAGAACTGACAGGTCCATCTACATCTTTGACCTCAGTAACCACTAGTTTGTGAACCAAAGAATACTCTTTCCTTTTTTTCATGGTTTTTTATACTCTTGCAAAAAGGGTATATTAATTTTGCTCAGAAGTGTGCAACGCATAAAACGAAGCATCTCAGACCATATAAAGTATATATATTCTTGATCAGCACGACAAGACGAATTCAAATAGCCATGTCCGCCCGTCCGTCCGTCCGTCTGGATCAACGCGAACTCCTCCGAGACCGTAAGAGCTACAGAGAAAGTCACTGTTCGTGACTTTGACGTTTGTATGGGAGCTATATGATATAGAGGTCCGATCCGGCTGAATCCGATATATACAACGCCTGCAGTATATACAAGCCTACGTGCAAAATTTCAGCTCTGTAGCTCTTACGGTCTCGGAGGAGTTCGCGTTGATCCAGACGGACGGACGGACATGGCTATTTGAATTCGTCTTGTCGTGCTGATCAAGAATATATATACTTTATATGGTCTGAGATGCTTCGTTTTATGCGTTGCACACTTCTGAGCAAAATTAATATACCCTTTTTGTTGTATATCTCGGATTCAGCCGGATCGGACTACTATATCATATAGCTCCCATACAAACGGCAGAGTCACGAACAGAGACTTTTCTGAATAACTTCGCTATTTTCTGAGCTATCGTCATGAAATTTAATATTGGTGAGTTTATTGCACCTGTAAACAACTGTGCCAAATTTGATCAAGATCGGATGACTATATAATATAGCTCCCATACAAACGGCAAAGTCACGAACAGTTACTTTCTTAATAACTTCATTAATTTTATAGCTATTGTCGTGAAATTTAATATAAGTGCCAAATTTGGTCAAGATCGGGTGACTATATCATAGACCTCCCCTAGGAACGATCGGTCGAAAACAGTGACTTTTGTCAAAAAGTTCGTTAAGATTGAAGGCCGTTCTTTCGCAAACATTAGACTTTTTGGATAAAACGTTTTTACACTTTGATATCTATGGGTAAGGGAAGAATTACCAAAACAGTTGTAAGGGTATACAAACTTCGACGCGGTCGAAGTTAACCCCGGCCCTCTGGTTTTTGAGTTCAATCGATCTGTTTAAAAATATTAATAATTGTGCCAAATATGATCAAGATCTGGTGACTATATCATATAGCTCCCATACAAACGTCAAAGTCATGATCAGTGACTTTTCTCAATAACTTCGTTACTTTTAATGCAATTGCTTTCAAATTAAACTTTTGATAGTTAAATATACCTATTAATGACTGTGCCGAAGATGGTAAAGATCGGGTGACTATATCATATAGCTCCCATAGAAACGATCGGTGGAAAACAGTGAATTTCATCAAAAAGTTCGTTATATCCTATGCTAAGATTGACTTTTTGGATAAAACGTTTTTACACTTTGATGGCTATGGGTAAGGAAAGAATTACCAAAACAGTTGCAAGGGTATACAAACTTCGACGCGGTCGAAGTTAGCCCCGGCCCTCTGGTTTTTATATGAATTCCTTACTGTGTTCATAAGTATTTTTCTTGCAAATCATTCAATTGCCATTTAGAGTTAGTTTCAGTAGATATTCTAATAAAATTGAATTTTATATTTTCAGCAAACAACCCCCCACCCCGCAAGAGCTACGGAAACAAAGGATCTCGATCTGCTGCAATTCACCTACCGCCTTCTTTCGGTTATCGGTCTATTTATTGTCGCTGTGATAGGAAGATTACATTAAATTGATGGCGCCCAAACATGACGCCTGATAAGAAGGTTACAAACCCATTTGCACTGAAGTATAATATATTATTTTATACAGGGTGGGCCATTTAAAGTGGAAGGATTTGTTTTTGCAATAGCAAAGTAAAAAGTGGAATTTAAAAAATTTTTTTTTTTAAGTTCATTTATTTAGGTCCAAAGAGATTTGTTTTAACTACTTTTTGAATATGATAAATCGTAAATGGCCGCCTCTGGCCTTAACCGCAAAATGTGCCATTTTTTGCGGCATTTCGCATCACTTTGCCCAATGTTTCGGCCGTTATGGCAGCAATTACTTGTCGGATATTGTCTTTCAGCGCAGCCACGGTCCTTGGTTTACCAGTGTATACACCTTGGATGTTAAATATGCCCATAAAAAAAAAATTTTTAGTATTGCTAAAAATCAATATATTATGTGGTTAAATCTTTATATTTCACATGCTACCAATTTGCTCCATAAAAGGAAATAATCTTATTTTTAGCCTAACTAAAACATTAATTAAAAATTATTCGAGTAAATTAACTAAAAAATTTTTTTTGTCACTTTCGATTTTCCAAAGTAGTAAATATAAATCCTTGAGTTTAAATTAAGTGATATCAAAATAAATAATTTTTAATTAATTTGAATTTTAATGGCTGTCATTCTGATAATAACGCGTTCAAATTGTTAAATACCAGAAGTTCACAATTTATGAATTCCTATAGTGATTGAAAGAACTTACGAGATTTGCCAATTCTTTCGGGGCATGACATCTTTTCTATTCCCTATCTTTATACCATTACAGAGGTTATTATAAAATTGGTCAGATGTTTGTAACGCACAGAAGCAGATGTTTCCGACCCCATAAAGTATATATAGTCATATATCCAACAACAATCCCTAATAACTTATAAATTTTTCGCCCCCTACAATTTATAACTTTAAAGTAAGCATCCGTTTTATTCACAAACAATTGGACACTTGCAATAACAAGTGTCCCCCTCAAAATCTTCCAGCGTTATAAACAAATCTGTCCCCAAAAAATCCTCCAAGCGTGAGAACGCTTAGTAGGCGAAATCAATAAGCCAATCAAATACCAGATCAAGATATCATGCGATCAAAAGCTCCCACTACTAACATAAAACGCTTTCTAACCGAACTTTCAACATAATTGTAAACATCAAAAACTTTCTAACCGAACTTTAAACTTAATTGTATGAATAATGATAAGTTAGTTCTTAAGACGCATCCTTTAAATAAAGATCGTTTCTTTTGAGTTCAATAGATCTGTTTAAGAATAAACATGGTGTTCATCTGAGCTGGCTTCACCAAATCAGATGCACTAAAGAAAACACAATACAACTGTACCTCTGTACCAAACAATTAACCTAGCATATGTCTAGAATTAGAATCAGGCACACACGATGTGGGAAAAACACTTGTAATTCTAAACTAACCCAAAAGATCACCACGGCAGGATGTCAAGTGGCCGACGCCGTGCCCAAAATAATAATAAATTTTCAACCCCCAAATACGTGGGTGTGAGTCTAGAATAAGATCTTCTAAGAACAATTGTTACCTCCTAGAGCCTAAGATAATCCTATATAAACTCCGTACTTTTGTAAATAAAATCAGTTCATATTTTGAATTCAACGAATGAAGACTGGGTTATTTTTCCTTCTCTCCGGGAATCCCTATTCAAGATCCAAGTTTTCTTTTTTTTCACTTATAAAGGAAATGGATTTATAATTGGCGCAGTCGGTGGGATCGGTAAAAGTGAACTTGTTATTCTATCCGTGTCACATAGAAATGTTATCCGTATATTACATAGAATTAGTGAATAATCACTATAAAACTCCGATCCGACATCAAGAACTTACGGGCACAACGGCTCTCGCAAATTGGACAAGCCAACACCTGGCCGGATCTTAGATCATTCCTCATCAATGAATTGAAAACGCAGACTCCGTGTGAGGAACTTCTTCGACGCCTCTACAACACAAACTATACAGGAAACCTTCGTAAGTTCGTAACAGAATTAGAAGACAAATCCTATATTATAACAAAGAAACTAAGTCTACAAAATGATGCAAATAACACTATTCTATATACAAATGCTTTAAATAATACTATAAAAGATGTAATAAACAAAAAATTACCCGATAGATTATTTATGACGTTAGCTAGATATGATATAACCACAGTTAGCAAGCTAAAACAAGTAGCTCAAATAGAAGGGTTATACGAGAATAGTATAACAGAAATCAGAAAATCAAGTCAAAGCCAAAATCCAAACCAAAAAAGTGGAAAACCCTTTGTACCCAATAGTACAACTCCGTTTCAAACAAAACAATCCGATACAACACAAAACCAAAAACTTTTTCAAGAGTTTCAACAAAAATTAAATATTGACAGGGCTCAAAATCCAATGAATTATCAACAGCAAAATAAGAATCCAAAAAATAATGTAGCAAACCAGCCTACAAAAAGGCCAAGAGAAAGTAATAGTGGAATTAGCAAAATGGACACATCCGAAAATTTTCATCAGAATGCCTCGGATCAATCGGAAGAAGAGATAGGGACAAGTCCTTCATCAAAATCACAATGAACAATAAACCTTTGAGATGTGTAGTCGACTCAGGATCTTCAATAAATATAATGTCCAAAAACTTTTTAATTTCAAAACCTATTTAGGAGATTCCAAAATTCACATGATTGAAGGAGCAGTAGAATTAAAAGAAACCATTTTCCTTGCACCCAGCAAACTTTGTCCAACAGAACAAAAATTCTATATCCATGAATTTTCAAATAAATAAGACATGTTAATAGGCAGAACTTTCCTAAAAGCCTGCAAAGCCCAAATAAATTATGAAGAAGAATATGCAAAACTAGGAAATTATACATTTTATTTCAGAGATATGGAAGAAATAGAAGAAGAAGATAACATAGAATGTTTAGACCCACCTAAAGAGAGGGACCATGACACAAATTTTGCGATTAAAAATGAAATAATAGAAAGTAATCAGTATAGACTCGACCATTTAACTAACGAAGAAACACAAAAACTAAAAAAAGTCTTGTACGAATTCAGTGATATTCAGTACCGCGAAGGTGAAAATTTGACTTTCACGATTACAATAAAGCACTCTATTCATACAAAACATGAGGACCCAATTTATAAACGTCCATACAAATATCCCCAAACATTTGATAAAGAAATCAACAAACAAATAAATGAAATGATTGAACAGGGTATCATTCGAAAATCGAACTCACCCTACTGTTCACCCATTTGGATCGTTCGAAAAAAAGGAGATGCTTCCAACAAAAAAAAATTCAGATTAGTCACTGACTACCAAAATTTGAATGAAGTGACAATAGATGACAAATTCCCAATTCCAGTCATGGATGAAATTCTTGACAAACTGGGAAAATGCCAAAATCTTACCACCATTGATTTAGCTAAGGGATTTCATCAAATTCAAATGGATCCTGAATCTATTGCAAAAACAGCTTTCTCAACTAAACATGGCAATGGCCATTCGTAATGACGAATACACACGTATGCCATTTGGTCTTAAAAATGCCCCGGCAACATTCCAAAGATGCATAAATAATCTTTTGGAAGACCTTATTTATAGAGATTGCCTTGTTTATCTGGATGACATTATAGTGTACTCCACTTCATTGGAGGAACAGATACTATCACTCAGAAAGGTATTTAAGAAACTAAGAGAAGCTAATCTTAAACTCCAACTCGACAAATGCGAATTTATGAAAAAAGAAACAGAATTCCTCGGTCATATAGTAACAACAGAAGGTATAAAAACTAATCCAAATAAAATACAAGCAATTAAAAATTTTCCAATTCCAAAGACTCAGATGGAAATAAAATCATTTTTAGATTTATGCGGATTAAAGAAATCAGCTAAAATTACACATTATATTTTATCCTTTGAAAAATTAAAATATCTTCTTATGAACGACCCTATACATTATTGCATATCCCGATTTCGAAAAACCATTTTTCCTAACCACAGATGCTAGCAATATAGCTTTAGGTGCGTTCATCTCACAGGACTATAGTCCTATTTCTTATGCTAGTAGAACAGTAAAGGAACATGATCTTAATTATTCAGCCATAGGAAAAGAACTACTTTCTATCGTATGGGCAACCAAATATTTTAGGCCATACCTCTTCGGTAGACATTTTGAAATCCTAAGTGATCATAAACCCCTTGTCTGGTTGAACAATATCAAAGAACCTAACATGAAATTACAGAGATGGAGGATAAAATTGAACGAATTCGATTACGAAATAAAATACTTACCAGGAAAAGAGAACCAGAACTTTCCAGAATTAAAACAGATGAAAATTTTTTAGGATCAACAGAATGCACCGCAGATACAATATATAGTGCTCATGAGGAATAGTTGAAAAACCCATTAATTATTTCAACAGGCAAATAGAATTCATTAGAGGTTCAGAAGACAAAACAGAAAGAACAACTTACTTTCATAAATCAAATATAACCAGAGAGCCGGGGTTAACTTCGACCGCGTCGAAGTTTGTATACCCTTGCAACTGTTTTGGTAATTCTTTCCTTAGCCATCAAAGTGTAAAACGTTTTATCCAAAAAGACTAATGTTTGCGAAAGAACGGCCTTCAATCTTAGCATAGGATATAACGAACTTTTTGATGAAAGTCACTGTTTTCCACCTATCGTTTCTATGGGAGCTATATGATATAGTCACCCGATCTTGACCAAATTTGGCACATTTCACGACAATAGCTTAAAAAGTAATGAAGTTATTGAGAAGTCACTGTTCGTGACTTTTCCGTTTGTATGGGAGCTATATGATATAGTCACCCGATCTTGATCAAATTTGGCACAATCATTAATAAGAACATAAAACGGACAAATACCAACTTTTATGACAATAGCTATAAAATTAATGAAGTTATTGAGAAAGTCATGTTCTGACTTTGCCGTTTGTATGGGGCTTATGTATAGTACCCGATCTTGATCAAATTTGGCACAATCATTAATAAGAACATAAAACTGACAAATACCAACTTTTATGACAATAGCTATAAAATTAATGAAGTTATTGAGAAAGTCACTGTTTCGTGACTTTGACGTTTGTATGGGAGCTATAAGATATAGTGGTCCGATCCGGCTGAATCCGAGATATACAATGCCTGCAGTATATACAAGCCTACGTGCAAAATTTCAGCTCTGAAGCTCTTACGGTCTCGGAGGAGTTCGCGTTGATCCAGACGGACGGACGGACGGACATGGCTATTTGAACTCGTCGTCGTGCTGATCAAGAATATATATACTTTATATGGTCTGAGATGCTTCGTTCTATGCGTTGCACACTTCTGACCAAAATTAATATCCCTTTTTGCAAGGGTATAAAAATAACATACAAAGAAATGACCAATGCTTACGCAAGGGAAATAATCATAAGTTATCTTTGCAGTAAGAAAACTGTACTATATTTTTGTTGAGGATCGAGTGGGTTGTGTTAAATTATAAGTAGATATCTTTATTAAGTGTCCATACACTGTCAAGAGCGGAAAAGGAAGAAAAAGCATATACAGAGTTACAAAGTATCTTATATCGATAACTTACAAGCTTAGTACAATCGATATAACTAGGGGTAACAAAACAGGGCTGCAAACAGAAACATATGGTATTTTCAACACCCTTCCTCAATATGATTCTGTGTGCCAATTACAATTTCTTTGTTAGTTTGAATTCAATAACTTGACACAATGATTATGCTTCTGCTTAGACAAATTTTTCGTTAATATATCAGCTACCATGTCCTTAGTTGATATATAGTCCAGATCAATCTCGCCGCTTGTAACAACTTCTCGAACGAAATGATGTGTGACGTCAATGTGTTTCGATCGAGCATGAAACACAGGATTCTTGGCCAGAGATTGAGCACTCAAATTGTCCCCGAACAATTTCGTAGATGTCCCAGCGTCTCCACATCCAATTTCGATCAACAATCGCCTCAAATGCAAAGTCTCTTTCGCCGCTGAAGACATAGCCATGTATTCTGCCTCTGTACTGCTCAACGCCACACTGCATTGTTTTTTTGACTTCCAGGAAATAGGGCCACCTGCCAAGAAAAAGACGTATCCTGTATACGATTTGCGGTTGCTCACATCACCGCACCAATCTGCGTCAGCGTATCCCGTAAGAGCATCTCCACACGATCGGTAGTGCAACTTTAGATCCTTCGTTGCCGCCAAATACCTCATAACATGCTTAACTGCTGCAACATGTTCACTGTAAGGTTCCTTATTCCTTTGCGTTAATTTGATAACCGAATGATAGATATCAGGCATTGATGTTAATGCAAGCCACATCAACTCTCCGATTGCTGACTGATACATTGTCACATCCTGTATAACGCATTTCTCGCCTTTGCACGCCACTTGGGAACCAGCATCCAATGGAGTAGCAACAGCTCGACACATTTCCATACCATGTCTTTGAAGCATGCCCTTTATGTACTGAGCCTGATTCATCACGATACTGCCTGTATCATCATTCCGGTCTACTTGCATGCCCAAAAACTCTCGTAACGGACCCTTATCGACGCATTCGAATTTCATCGCAATCTATGCCTTAATTGCGATCATGTCATCCATCTTTTGGCAAGCTATAAGTAAATCATCTACATATATTAGTACCAAACAAAGTCTACCTTTTATATCCTGCTGATAAAGGCACGGCTCGTTCTTGCAAGAAGTGAATCCAAGATCACATAGCGCTGCATTCAACTTGGCATTCCACTCCCTTCCTGCTTGTTTCAATCCATATATAGCTTTACTCAGCCTCAACACCTGTTGTGAATTTGCCCTGTCCACATATCCCTGAGGCTGCCTCATATAGACGACTTCGTTTAGGTCACTGTTAAGATAGGCTGTGCACACATCCATTTGGTGCAGATATAGTTTCAGCTCCGTTGCTATAGCCAAAACTAGCCGTATCGTTTCGTAACGACACACTGGTGAGAAGGTTTCGGTATAATCGACGCCGTATATCTGTGAGCACCCTTTAGCCACCAGCCGAGACTTATACCGCTCCACGCTTCCATCGCCACTCCGTTTGATAGTATATACCCACTTTGAACCAATCGCTTTTTGTCCCTTGGGTAAATCTACCAGCGTCCATGTCTTATTTGCCAACAGAGCGTCATATTCCTTATCCATAGCAGTCTTCCAGAATGAAGATTGTTTACCTTTCATCGCATCATCAAATGTCTGTGGCAAATCCAGTTCCTTGACATGTAACTTGTTTACACGATTATACATCTTTTTGGGACGTCCTGGCTTGCCCGTACGAATCAAACGTGGCCTTCGGCGATATGTCCTTCCTGCCGCATCTCTTGTTCCGGCTCCTGTTCTTCCGCTTGGTCAGCTTCATCATCGCTCTGCCCTAAACTCTCATTGTCGAAATCGTCAGCGCTAACGAATTCCTCATTTTCCAGATCATCTTTGCTTGATTCGTCCCACCGCATTTCCAAACCTGTGACTGTTTGTGCTGGACCTGGGGATTCTAAAATCGAAACCACATCATTCGGATCCTTGAACATTACATCCCGTTTCTCAACGACCTCTCGCTCTTCTTTGTCATACAACCTGTATGCTTTTGATACCAGTGAATATCCTACGAGTCGATATTCTCTGCCTTTGGCCTGAAACTTGCTTCGTCGTCTCTTATCTAATGCAACTGCTATTGATCCAAAAATGCGCATACCCTGCACATTGGGTTTCCTTCCAGTCCATGCCTCATAAGGTGTCATACCAACTAAAGCTCCTGTTGGTGATATGTTTCGAATGTAACACGCTGTCATTATTGCCACTGCCCAGAGAAACTCCTGCATATCCGCGTGTACCAGCAAACATCTAGCGATCTCGACTAGCGTCCGGTTTGCTCGTTCAGCCACTCCATTCTGTTGAGGGCTATATGGAACCGTCAACATGATTCTTTATATACCCATCAAAACGCCTGTTGATGAATTCTCGGCCGTTGTCACTTCTTATTGCCTTCAATTTTTGGCCAGTCTGTCTTTCAGCCATCTCTTTGAATTCGACGAATTTCCGGATACTTCATCCTTCGATTTTAGACAATAAGCAAATATTCGTCTCGACATGTCGTCTATGAATGTCAAGAAATATGAAGAGCCGCCTAGAGAACGTTGCTTAAAACGCCCACATACATCGGTATGTACCAATTCCAAAAGATGCTGAGCTCTATGTTCAGACGCTGACGGGAAAGGTTGAGTATGAATCTTGCTTCTCATACAAGTCACACATGGCATCTTCTGGGAAAAGTCCACATTTTCCATGCCAGTCACCATCCTGCGTTTAACAATATTCATTAGACTTGAATAATTCAAATGGCCATACCTGTAGTGCCAATCTTCTGCACTTATCTGTTTCGCGCCAAAGCATCGATTGCCTGTCTCCTTAAACACAAAGAGCTTTCCTTGTCTCTCTGCTATTAGTACCATCTCGCCGTCTTGGCGAACCGTCGCAGAATTTTTGTCGAAAGTCACAGTGCATCGCCTTTCGACTGATCGATCAACCGACATAAAATTCGTCTCCAACCCTGGTAAGTACAAAACATTTTCCAGTTTCAGCTCACAAAATCCTGTTTGTACAAGCACGTCACCTCTGCCAACTGCTTTTATGACGTGGTTGTTGGCCCATACAACATCTTCCTCATGCGCAAGATAATTCGCAAACATACTGCGCCTGCCACATAAATGAGCCGTTGCTCCCGAATCCACACACCAGCTTGAAGCATCAAGATTTCCTGCCTGTGCCGCAGCTAGAATAGTGTACGATCGATGTTGTGATTGCCGATTTTCCTTTGGCTTTTCTTGAAACTTTGGGCAGTCCCTCTTCTAGTGACCTCTCTGCCCACAACTGTAGCACTATATATCCACCAGAGACCTTTTCTTACGAGTTGGATTTTTTTCGCACATTTGCCTGGTATGCCCGTTGCTCTTCTGGGGTTGATTCTCTCTCGTTACTCCTGCGATCTCCTTCTTCCAGCAACTTAATCCTTAGACTGTCCAAAGAAGGAAGACTATCACGAGTCTCCATCGCAATAACGAAGTTTTCGTATTCCTTTGGCAAACTTGAAAGTAATATGATCACCGCTAGCTCGTCTTCTAGCTTAATATTCACTTCGGCAAGTTAGTCCTTTGTAGAGAAGAACATATTAAGATAGTCGCTCATCTTGTCCTCTCTCAGCTGCAACCCAAGCAACTTTTTATATAGCGACACCCTCCGGACGGGTCCGCTTGGCTCATACGTTTCCTTGAGCTTATCCCATGCTTCCTTTGCTGTAGCACAATTCTTGAGGTAAACCAACTGAGACGGTCTTACACTCAGCGTTATCGTCGCCAACGCTTTCTGATTCTGTGCATCCCACGCAGCAACCCCATTCGCTTCCGTAGGCCTCGTCATGCCTATGGAGTTCCATAATTCCGCATGGATCAACACGCTGCGCATTTGGACGGACCAGGAATCATAATTCCCCTCCTCCAATTTTTCTATTTGGTAAAAGGAACTCATATTTTACCACGCACCTTATGCCGTGTGTCTTTCCAAACAATTACTTTTCGCCAGCCGCGAAATATCTACTTAAACTTTTAACACAAATCCTCCTGCCCACACTCGCGTATATCTGGGCCCATAACCTGTTGAGGATCGAGTGGATTGTGTTAAATTATAAGTAGATATCTTTATTAAGTGTCCATACACTTTCAAGAGCGGAAAAGGAAGAAAAAGCACAAACAGAGTTACAAAGTATCTTATATCGATAACTTACAAGCTTAGTACAATCGATATAACTAGGGGTAACAAAACACGGCTGCAAACAGAAATATATGGTATTTTCAACAATTTTCATAATGAACAAGATTTTCTCATATTCCAACAAGCCTTTATTGAAATAATACGATCGAACGCAAAAACAATGAAGTAAGTAAGTCGTCTCGCCGACTTAGGTATACCATACACCAGTAAAACAAATATTTCAAATTTATAAAAACAAATGCATTTACTTTTTTTTTTTTTTTTCAAAAATTCTGATTACATGCTTTTTAGAAGCATATCTCAGTATCTCGCATACGCAAGCTTACGAGCACCCTAGCACCCCCACCAGCCAACGGCCAACTGAAAAAATGTTTATATGCATAACTTGGCTATTTTTAGTGCGATTTTAATCAAATTTGGCATGGCATTTGGCTGGGTATTAGTATCAAAATCAAGTGTGCCAAATTTGATTACAAAAGGTAAAAAATTACGTGAGATAATCGAGTTTTTCCAAATTACGGGGGCGGAAAGGGTCGTGGCAAAAGCTTTGCATAAACAAAATATTCGCATTTATTAAGCAAATATACATACCAAATTTGATGTCTCTAACTATTATAGTCTTTAAGAAAAACAAATTTGTTTAAATTTCAGTGGCGGAGAGGAGTGTGGCAAATTTCTGCGCGCTTATTAAAGGATTAATGTTACCAAATTTGATGTCTTTAGCTATCATAGTCTTTAAGAAAACCAAATTTGAAATACCAAATTTGGTAGTCTACGTACCAAATTTGGTGACTCTAGCTCTTATAGTCTCTGAGATCTACGTGTTCATACGGACGGACGGACGGACAGACGGACGGTCATGTCTAAATCTACTTGGGTGTTGATCCTGATCAAGAATATATATACTTTATGGGGTCGGAAAAGCTTCCTTCTGCCTGTTACATACATTTTGGCGACTTTAATATACCATTTCACCCTATGGGTGTATGGTATAAAAACCTCGAAATCTAGCATTAAGTTAGAGGACCTTCAAACATTTTCACAATTTAAAGAAATAATCCGTAAACAACATAAAGAATTATTACATCCAGGAATCGAAAAAACGATTAATTTGTTTAAAGAAAAATATTATTTCCCCGATTTTCAAAACCTAATTCAAAACATTATTAATGAATGCTCAGTTTGCAATATCGCAAAGACAGAAAATAGAAATACAAAAAACTTTTAATATCAGAGAAAAATACGTCATGGACTTTTACATGATCGACAATTTACAATTCCTTTCATGCATTGACATTTACTCCGAATTTGCAACGCTTGTAGAAGTAAAGTCTAGAGATTGTCTAGAAGCCAAGAGAGCAATTATGAAAGTATTCACTAAAATGGGCAAACTAATAGAAATAAAATCAGACAAAGATTCAGCATTTCTGTGTATAGCACTAAAAAATTGGCTACAAGAAGAAAATGTAAAGTTAGAAATCACAACAAGTAAAAACGGCATTTCAGACGTAGAAAGATTCCATAAAACAGTAAATGAAAAACTCAGAATTATAAATAGTGAAAATGACATCTAAGATAAATTAATCAAATTTGAAAAAATTCTTTACATATACAACCATAAGACGAGACATAAAGCAACTAACCGAACACCAGCGGACATTTTTATCTATGCAGGATCACCCGACTATAATACCCAATCGAATAAAATACACCAAATAAACAATTTAAATAAAGATAGACACGACTTTGAAATCAATACTAGATTTAAACAAGCACCATTAATAAAGTCAAAAACGACAAATCCATTCAAAAAGACAGGAGAAATAAATCAGTTAGATGAGAAACATTTTGAAGAAAGAAATGGAGGACAAAAGGTCACACACTACAAATCAAAACTCAAGAAGAAAAAGAAAGTTAATAAAAGCAAATACGACAATTGATTAATTACAGGCCGACAACTCAAGATGATTTTTTTGTGCATTATTATATTCTTAACATTAAAATCAACCTGCAGCCAATCCATTGACATAAACCCAGTAAAAGCACCGAACGGTTACTTAATATTTAAGACAGGAAACATAGACTTACCGACAAACTTTGAATATCATTATTTAAAAGTGAATTTAACGCTAATAGACATTACATATAACAATTTAATGCAACAAGCACAGCAATTTAAAGACATAATTTATATACAATACGTAACAGAAAAACTAAGTAGGGAAATTAATGGAATACAAATTGCAAAACGTAACAAACTAGGACTAATTAACTGAATTGGTTCAATATACAAATATCTTTTGGTACTCCTGATTAGGACGATAAAGACGAATTAGAAGAAAAAATAAATAATCTTGAAAGTAGTAGCGTACAAGCAAATGAACTAAATTACTTAATAGACACTATAAATAAAGGTTTAGAAGTAATAAACAACCTCAAGGAAGAAAAGGAAAAATCAGTAAGAGTAGAAGTTCTAATCTTTAATTTTGAGCATTTCACAGAATACATTGAAGACATAGAAATGGGCATGCAGCTCACTAGACTAGGAATTTTCAACCCAAAACTTCTAAAACATAATCGCTTAAGTCATGTTAATTCGGAAAAACTTTTGAATACAAAAACATCCACCTGGCTTAAACCAAATTCAATATATCGTTATCATCTCAAACATTCCTCAAGAAATAATAAAAACCCCTATCCAGATGAAAAGAAAAATATTTTGACAGAAAATTCATACGATAAATACTATTTTAACAACAATACTTTGTTTAATAAAAATACAAAACAAATAGAAACTAATGAATGTATAATAGGCATTTTAAATCAAATCCCAACCACTTGTAAATACACTAAAACATATAAGAATTTTCAAACTAATTACATTGAACCAAACATAATTGTAAAATGGAATTTACCAAAAACAAAACTTAATCAAAATTGTGTAAACAACGATTTAATAATAGAAGGCAAAAACATAATAAAAATTTACGATTATGCCTTTATATTAAACGAATTATCAATAACAAATACATTGCTTGACTAAAGCCAAAGCATTTTTGTAACAAACAATATCACTGGGCTAGAACCTATTTCCTTTATCCAAATAAAAGAGATAATTAACATACACACGAAATATTATACATACTGTATTTCAAACTAGTACATTAACTACTTTTGTACTTACTATAATAAGTTTGATTACATATGTACTTAATCCATAACTTTAAGGCAATGTCACAAAAATTAATGATTATGCATTTTGGATCAAATAAGAATCGTAATCCCACAGAAAATATCGAGACCCCAATTGTTGAAAAAATTTGTGAGGAACATTATAATAATAATGTCCCACACAGCAAACAAGCAGGAACATAATCCGAATAATACAATGGTATAGATAATATAGTCGATACACAAACCATCGGAGTCACGATCAAAGCATACGATATATGCTGGACCGTTCGAACTCGGTCGAACCGTACGATCAAACTCAAATATGGTCGATCAAACCTCAAGCGACCGCCGACAAATTTCGTCCAAGCGGGAAGATGCGTGGGAAATGAAATCGGCAACGCGAGCACAAATCAAACGAGGCTGGAGGGCATCGATAAGAGAAGGCATGCACTAGGCTGGCATGCGTGTGGCCCTATGGAGCAATGCATGAGAGAGTGGACATTACACACGCACGCTATGAGTGTGTAACCGCAAGAGAGAGTAGCGACGACCTATGTAAGGGTTCTCTGCCTGCGCTACTCATACGAAAATCGAGGGCACTTATGTACATAGATCGTGAAAAGCCAATACACAACGAGCAGAAGAGAGCAAAAGTGATCACCAAGCGAGCTCATGAGATGGGTGGGAGGGTGGTATGTGATGCCGAACGAAATAGAGTGATGGCTATGCTTGTTGATTGGGGAGTAGGTGGGAAGAACAAATACGAGAACGAAAACGGCTTGTGGGTATGTGAGGGGAATATACAAGCCAAAGAAGGGGAAAGACATCAATAATTCAGTCGATTTGTTCGCATTAAGATAGCCCATGTAGTGGGATTGACTGCTCACTTGTTCTGTTTTGCTCACTTATTCTTTTTTGCTCACCTGCTCACTATTGTTCACTTGCTCTTTTTGCTCAGCTGTTTTACAACACTCACTTTTGTTGGCTTTGCTCATTTTTGCGTACTGTTAGCTCATTTTACGTTCTTCCGTTTTTTATTGTCTTCAAACTTGTATTTTCGTGTTAGCGCCAATTTTTGTTTCGCTTTTAAAAATTCATTATGTCGCTAATCCGGTAATACTAGTAAGATACATCAGTGCTACAATCACACACCATTGCTTGCGAGGCCTTTAAAGAGTCACACACTTCGGCTATAGCTTCGGACAATGCCCGCAACATTGTTGGTGCTATAATATTTGGCAAGTGGAAACAGGTGAGGTGTTTTGCGCACTCTCTAAACATCATTGTTCAAAAGGTTTTGGAGAAAATCAGCAGTGTGCGCACGAAAGCAAAGGCTATCGCAGAGTACTTTAACCGTAGCTCATCAGGGCTAAAAAAGTTAAAGACAATGCAAGCTATGCTTAACTTGCCACAACTGAAACTCATGCAGGATGTGATCACAAGGTGGAACTCTACCTTCAAAATGTTTCAGCGGCTGTCGATGTTGAAAGAGGCAGTTTTGGCAGCTCTTTCCACACGGACTTCCAATTTTACAGCCCTTCTATCAAATAACGGAAGAGATTTGCGTGGAAAAAAAAATGACACTATCAAATATAATTGTTTTAGTTGGGTTGCTGCGCAAAAAAAATGGTGACAATAAATGCGTCTATTGCAAGCCATACTTTGCAGGAGGTTGTCGAGACCATCATTTTTGAAATGGATGGCAGTTGAAGATGGCAGATTCCCAGCTGTAGAATTAAGTTCTACTGACAAAGACGACATCTGGAACGCGTACGACAATAAGTTCCAACAAGTAAGCCACCCCACAAATACAATTGCTGCTGGTATTCGAGAAATGGATAAATATTTAGCTGAAGAGTATATATCTCGGAAGGCTGATCCATTGCAATGGTGGAATCAACGAAAAATGCAATACCTGCACTAATGTACATATATGCTAAAACGCCTATGCATAAAAGCAACATCTGTAGTAAGAACGTAATTATTTTTATTTATACAAAACAGAGTTTAGAAGCAAAAGTTTAGACAGATGTTCCGTAGTTAATCTGTTTCTTTTTTCGGTCGCCGTATTTCCCGCTTTTGAGAACAGGCGTTCAGCTGGTACAGATGTGCCTAGCAGAAAACAGAAGCGTTGTGCAACTGTATACAATTTTGGGTATACCGAGCGCATTTCCTCCCAGGCGTCAATAACGTTGCGTTTCAGCTCCAATACAGGAGCGTTTAGAAAACAGCGTCTAAAACGTCTTGGACATCGGAATACTCCACTCCTTTTTTGCGGCGTGTATGTGCCAACGATTTGTTGTGGGCCCATAAGTCAAATTCCACTGCACCACCAACTGATCCATCACTATCGCTGTCTTGGCTTTCATTTGCTTGGGCCATAGTCGCCATTTCTTTCCGTATATTTTTCATTACTGAAGCCAAGGCAAGAGCATCTTGAAAATGGATTCTCTTAAAGCGGGGGTCCAGCAAAGTTGATGCAGCCGACAAAAAGTGGTTGTGTTACAGATCACTATCATTATTTGTTGGCGTCCACAATGAACCATCGGTATGACCAGGCTCAATGTAGCATATTTCTCACCACTAATTTGAGTGGTCATAGCCTCTACTGGTTTAAGCAACGAAATTATTTCAACTGTTTCGGTTTTTTCCTTTGTTGAGATCATTTCTGGAGATTCCGAAAAATTTAATACGACTTAGTGCTTTTCCCTCTGGGACGCCAGCAGATTGTTGGAGCTTTAGTAAATTCTCCTTAGATCTTGTACTACGTTTGAACCAAAGTACTATATTCCGGCAGATGGCAATCACTTCCGCTGCTCCAGTGCGTTCACACACACTAAGTTCAAAGTGTGCGCGAAGCAAGGGATGTGGCGTGATCTTCCAAAGCTGTCATGTATGGAGTTTACTATATTCGCACCATTATCCGTCACCACTGCACAGTGTTTTTTTTTTTTTGCGTTTATTTTGGCATAAATTCAAATTTTTTTGTTAAGTATTTTAAACTTTCGTCGACTTTATATTTTGGAACACCCTAGTTAGGTAAAAAAATATTTAACATATGGAATAATACTTTTCTGTGTGAGCGCTGTTAAAGTCAGCTGATTATGTAAAACGTGTTTTGACTGAAATTGGCGAGAAAAATTTATCAGCTTTAATTGCTTGATCTGGCGAAAATGTACAAAAAATTTAAACAATTACTATGGAAAACGACTGTACTATATTTTAACCATATTTGTGTCATTATTCTGTGTTCCTGTCCAATTGTACCGTGTTTTAAATATGTGTATTTTTTAATTGAGCTTAACAAGTATATTGGTGTTTTGTACTTTTGCATGGCAAAGCGTTGCAAAAAGTTTAGTGTGAGAAGGTATTAAGAAAAGTGTGCAGATAAATGAGAAACTAACAATTTTTGTCCGAATCCACACGATTTTAAAAAAATTAACTTTTTGTAGTACAATATGTGTTCAAGAGGGCGGAGCTGCTTGACGTTTGGAATAACAACAATCGTTCCCGTGACGCAGTACAACGTCATATGTTGCAAAACATTGAACAAAAGCATATAAATGACGACAGCATTAGGAGAATAAATGAAAACGTCAAAGCTTTCGTTAATTATATAAATAAACACTTGCCAAAGTGTAATTCAACTCTGGCAAGATTTAAAAGAAAGCATGCAAAATGGCTTGAAAAAGACACTTCCATAGAAATCTCCGGTCTCTGTTCAACAGAAAAAAAAATGCGTCGTCCAAAGTGTGATTACGAGAAGGCTTGTCCTCGCCTCAAAAGAAAATCAGCTGCTGAGCTTTCCGATTAAAATATGTAACAACTTATCTCCCTTACTTATACATGCTGCTACAGTTTCTGGTAAAATATCGAAAGAAAAAGATTTAGCTGTTGTTTTGAAAGCTGCTGGGAGTTGCGAAACCCTAAATCAGGTAAAAAGTAAACTTTTTACAGACGAGCCAAAGCAAATGTCCGCAGACTGTGCAATGGAAAATGGATTTACAAAAAGTCAGTATATAAATATACAACGGAATGCAAAAATGCAGGGTTATGATATATACCCAACATATCCAGCCGTACTTAATTCGAAATTAAAACTCTGGCCTAAAGAAATTCAATATTATGAAAATAAAGCGTATGTTTCACTTCAAAATCTTTTGGACCATACATCTTCCCGTATTCTGGAAATGCAACATGAAGTCCTGGAAACCTTCCCACTTTATTAATAATTTTATATTTTATATTCTCCCGTTTATAAAAAAAACTTTCCAAACCAAAATTTTAATTTTTTATTTTAAAAATAAAACACTTCTCTTTGGCAACATCTTCCCTATTCTGGAATGCAACAGAAGCCCCTACATTGCAAACTAATTTTCACCTATGGATTTGACGGTTCGTCCGGCCAGAGTGTATACAAACAGCGTTTCCAGAACCACGATAGTGAATCGATTGACAGTTCACTGTTTGTTACTACAATTGTTCCATTAAAATTGATAAATGAGACAAAACAAATAATTTGGATTAATAGGGCTCCGCAATCTGTCAGATTTTGTCGACCATTAAAAATCCAATTCAACAAGGGAAGTACCGAGCTCATATTATCAGAAAAAGACCATTTAGATGCCCAGATTCTCAACATGCAAATATTTTTGTATAAATTTAAATAGAAATGTATATATGTGCAGTATACTGGACACATGACACTGTTAGATGGTAAAGTTCTAAACGTATTGTCAGGAACCAACTCGTGTCAATCTTGCCCAATTTGTGGAGCGAAGCCAAAACAATTGCTGGACATCAAAGATGTGAACTCGAAAGTTTTCTTAGCTAAATCACATGCCCTTCAATTTGGAATCAATCCATTACACGCTTGGATCCGCTTTTTCGAGTTTGTTTTAAAAATCTCATATAGAATAGAGTTAAAAAAGTGGCATGTCAACGACGCAGACAAGATTAAATTAAAAGCATGAAAATATTTGATACATTTAAAAATTATGAATCAAATGGGATTGAATGTAGACAAACCTCTTTCAAATGGCAGTGGGAAATCCAATAAAGGCAACACAGCGAGAAGAGCATTTTCCAATCCTGACTTATTGTCATCGATTCTTGACTTTGACTGTGACATTTTAAAAAGCTTCCAGACAAGATTGATAACGATAAACTGCGAGTACGATATAGTTACTAAGGTAAAGCTTTCTGTGCTAAAGTTTTTGTGGCTTATCAGGAAAAGTATTCTTGGTACCCCATGTCGCCCATTGTTCACAAAGTCTTAGTACATGGGCACCAAATAATAGATACTTGTATAGTTCCCGTAGGCTGCGTTCCCGTTGGCCAAGTCGTATTAAAATAAACGCAAAAAAAAAAAAACACTGTGCAATGCCGTTACTTGATCCTCTGCAATGAAAAAGCTTTCCAATGATGCCATGAACATATCAGAGATGTGATTTGCTTTGGGCTTCTGGTAATTTGAAAACTCCAACTGTGGCACTGATTTGCTTACTTTCAAAAAGGCCATGTAGAGTAATTCCAATCACACTGGTCAAATTTTTGTCAGTCCATATGTCTGTGGTTAATGACAATCCTGACATTTGACCCACCATATTTTTAAACTTGGCAACCTCTATGTCATACATTTTAACCATTTCCGATTTAATGGTGTTGCGTGCACGAACTTTATAGAGGGGAAAATATTTTCATCATTTTAAAAAAATCTGATCCTACAATTAAATTTAGTATAATGGAATTTTTTTTTATTTGTCTAGATTTCGACCTTATTGAAGTTAATCAAAACTGGGTATGAGCCGGTTTCAGGTCAATAAATCTTACTAATTTTGTAAGATTTTAAATCATAGGCAGCACAAAAGGTGAGCAGGTTGTCTGTATAGCTATTTCAAGAACCACCAAGTTCTATCATCAGCAGACTTCGCTAAAGAATCCACCGTTGTAATGGCCATACCACATCTTCAACGCTAAAAGTAGTTGGGAATTCCAAACGACATGAAGCGAGAAAAGAACGGCAAAGCTTGCAACTGCAGATTCCACCTTTTTAATGTGCATACCCTTGGGCGCCATCAGAATTAGTGTGAAGGGCTTCGCCTTCACCAACTACCCATCGCGCCCAATTTTTTGTTATAGTATATTGTACTATATGCAAAAAGATGGTTTACAGCAAGTGTAAAAACAACATGTGTAATACGGCGGGCCTTCCGTTTTTGGTATTTGTCTAGATTTCGACCTTATTAAAGTTAATCAAAACTGGGTATGAGCCGGCTTCAGGTCAATAAATCTTACTAATTTTGTAAGATTTTAAATCCTAAAATTAAATTTAGTATAATTGAAGTTGAAATATTTGTCACGATATTCAATTCATTATTACCTTCAACAATAAAAAAGGGATAATTATCAGTGACCATAAATTCCATTATCATCTTCGTTATTTCATCGTGCTTAGAGCCCCCTGATGCAAAGCTATTTACATTTGCAAATGTTGTTTGTATTTTTGTTTGCTTTTGCACAGGCTTTGGATATTGCACTGTTGCCGTTGCTGCAACCATCTCCTCTTCATCTTCAGTATCTTCAATACGTGTATCATCAATACGTGTGATCGGTGTCTAAAAATAATCCAATTAAAATATTTATGTTTGTTGTAAATAAAGGCTGAATTAAATTAAATTTGAACTTTAAATGATGCAACATATTTGTTGTGTTTTGGCAATATTTCAGTTGCTTCTCACACAAATTGCATTTCACTTCTTTACTATTTATTTTGATATAATATTTCCACACTTTTCTCTGCGTCGGTGCCATTATTTGCAATTCCAATTCGCAATTGAAATATTATTCTGTAAATTTACTTCGCGCTGAAATTCACTCACCCAAGCGATTATTTGATCGAATAATCGATTATTGATTCAATTAAGCGAAAGCCCCTAATCGATTAAATATAATCGCAAATTGAAACAAAATAATCGATTATTGTGCATCATATAATAATTTTGCTCCTTTGTTCCTTTTTATAATAACTCTTTGTATGATTTGTTTTTTTCTCCGTTTGCCAATTTTTTCCTTTTCTTTTTTTCCCCCTTTTTTATACCCTTGCAAAAAGGGTATATTAATTTTGGTCAGAAGTGTGCAACGCATAGAACGAAGCATCTCAGACCATATAAAGTATATATATTCTTGATCAGCACGACGAGACGAGTTCAAATAACCATTGTCCGTCCGTCCGTCCGTCTGGATCAACGCGAACTCCTCCGAGACCGTAAGAGCTATAGAGCTGATTTTGCACGTAGGCTTGTATATACTGCAGGCGTTGTATATCTCGGATTCAGCCGGATCGGACCACTATATCATATAGCTCCCATACAAACGGCAAAGTCACGAACAGTGACTTTTTCAATAACTTCATTAATTTTATAGCTATTGTCATAAAAGTTGGTATTTGTCAGTTTTGTGTTTTTGTTAATAATTGTGCCAAATTTTATCAAGATCGGGTGACTATATCATATAGCTCCCATACAAAGGCAAAGTCACGAACAGTGACTTTTTCAATAACTTCATTAATTTTATAGCTATTGTCATAAAAGTTGGTATTTGTCAGTTTTGTGTTCTTGTTAATAATTGTGTCAAATTTGATCAAGATCGGGTGACTATATCATATAACTCCCATACAAAGGGCAAAGTCACGAACAGTGACTTTTTCAATAACTTCATTAATTTTATAGCTATTGTCATAAAAGTTGGGATTTGTCAGTTTTGTGTTCTTGTTAATAATTGTGCCAAATTTGGTCAAGATCGGGTGACTATATCATAGACCTCCCGGTCGTTCGATCGGTCGAAATCAGTGACTTTTGTGAAAAAGTTCGTTATATCCTATGCTAAGATTGAAGGCCGTTCTTTCGCAAACATTAGACTTTTTGGATAAAACGTTTTTACATTTTGATGGCTAAGAGTAAGGAGAGAATTACCAAAACAGTTGCAAGGGTATACAAACTTCGACGCGGTCGAAGTTAACCCCGGCCCTCTGGTTTTTTTTTTTGACCCAGCTCGCATCTTTTAATGGCCCTTCGGCAGGTTTTATTGTTGGCGATTTCTGAGTATCTTTTTGTTCATGGTGGCGGATTAAAGCATCTTTTCATTGATATTAACTTCATGTTGTTTTTGGCCCTTCCTTATCCACTAGTATTATCCTATCTTATATCTAATTCTTATCATTATTTTCCCTATACTTGTTTCTTCCTAAATACTCTAACCACCCCCTGCGCTATCCTAATCCTATATCTAATTCTGCCCGCCCATACAATCCGCACCCTTCTTGGCCTTTCTTGGTGCGCCATCTGCCCTATAATTTCCACAATCGCCACCGGCCACTCCCTTGGCTCCACCACCTCATACCGTTCGTGCCCATGTGGCACTGGGCATGACCATTGCCTTGACCACACCGGCCTCGCTATCACGTTGTGAGCCGTGGGTGCAGACATTTGTCTGAGTATTGCTGGTCTCGGCCACACCCACGGGCACTCTTGATATTCTAACTGCCTGTTTTGTTCTTGTTATTGCTGCTGTTGCTGTTGTTGCTGTTTTTGTTGTTGTTGTTGCTGTTGGAGCTGTTGCTGTTGGAGTTGTTGTTGCTGTTATGGTTTTTCCTTTGTGCCTCTTCGCTCGCCTGGTCTGCATCCTCCAGCTCGAGTGGAGGCGGGCTGGCTACACCATCAGCCGCACCTTCCTCAGTCACGGCCACCTCCTCCGTTTCGCTGGCATCCGACACCATGTTCACCATACGAAACGGAGTTGGGGCCGTGCTGGCTCCCAAAGTTGTGCCGGGGGGCTCATACACTTCCTCTTGCAGCCATGGCGCATACTCTGGGCTGTTCGCATCTCTACCACGGAGCCGGTCTGCCGCCGACTCCGCTTCGCTCTCTTCAACAGTTGTGTAACCGCTGTCCTCATCGTCCTCATCCGAGGAGGCAATGATGTCTGGATTTAACATTTCCAGCCCATCGTCGTCGGACTCCCCCCTCGGACACGTGCCAGTCACCGCGTACCATATTGGCCCGCGGTGCCGCACCACGTCGGACTACGCCTTCATCCTGGCCATTTTCATTATTATATGCATTCATGCTTGAAGAAAAAAGTTTTGTCTGATGACTTTTCTCGCTGCTAGTTAGACTTAGAGTGTTTCTCTTTTTGTCATAATTGTCTGCCCTGAATTTGTGGTGACTATTAGTTTCTTTACCGTTGTTTGAGCTTGGTTTTTTTTTTTTTATCCGACCTGCCTCACTATTACATGTGTAATATCTTTTCACTCACACTATTACGCTTGATCCCATTTAAGAGAGTTTTGCCCTTTCCTTTTCCTGCGTTTGTGAGCTGGTGTTGGCAGCCCCATTCTTCTAGCTTTTTTTTGAATATTCTGCTAGTGAATTGTACCCCGTTGTCCGATATCACCACCTTTGGGGCTTTAAATCTAGACATGATCCTCTCCCTAAAGGCCTTTACCAAACTTTCGGCCGTTGCTTTGCGCATAGGTGTTAGTTCTGTCCATTTTGAAAATCGGTCTACAATTACTAGCAACATTGAATTTCCATGTTTCGATCTTGGTAATGTTCCAACGAAATCGGCGCATATTGCCCATGGTTGCATATTGCCCATGGTTCCTCTGGTATTTGTGTTAGCATTTTTCCTGCTGCCTGCTGTTGGTTTGGCTTGAATTGTTGGCATACCGTACACTTTCCCACAAATGTTCGAATATCACGTTGCATTCCCGGCCAGTAATATCTCGCTGCCGTCCTGGCAATAGTTCTTCTGCTGCCTGTGTGCCCTGCCGTTGTGGAAGTATGGTTTTCTGCCATTACTTGGTGTCGAAATGTTTTCGGCACGCATAATTTCCACGATATCACCTCTTCTTGTCCTGCTCTGTGTGATTCCTGTATACTTGGCTATTTTGCATTGTATAATCCGGGTATTTCTGTGGCTGATGTTTCATTTTGTTTATTATATCCTGTATCCAGGCACATTCCTTGTTCGCTTGTCGTAACCTGGCCCCATTGTCTACAATTCTCTTGCACCCTTCCATTGGTTGCCTTGACAAAGCATCGGCAACAATGTTTAGTTTGCCCTTTCGGTATGCTATTTCGAAATCGTATTGCTGTAATTCCAGTGCCCATCTGGCTATCCGGCCTGTAGGACTCTCTATGCTATTCAGCCATTTTAATGCCATGTGATCTCTCACCACTTTAAATCGGTATCACTCGAGATATGGTCTTAGCTTGCGTATTGCCCACACTATTGCTAGGCATTCTTTTCTGTTGCCAAATAGTTTTTTTCTGCTTGATTCAACTCTCTCGATAGATATCACTCTCTCCCCTCCCTGTGTTTTGTACCAGTATAGCCCCTAATCTATGTTGCTTGCATCCGTCTGTAGTACGAACATCTTTGTGAAATCTGGGCATGCCAATACTGGGCCACTCGTCGTCTTTCCTTACTGACTCGAATGCTGCCTGATGCTCTTCGCTCCAGTGCCATTTTGTTTTTTTCAGCAGCGCGTTCAATGGGTGCGAGCGTTTTTCAATCTCCTGAATACTTCCGTAGATGTTTCATGTGTTCTTCGATTGTTTTGTACTACCACTATGTCGTCTTGGTATGCGAACGCGTTTGGTATCATTTCTTGGCCCAGTGCCCGCTGGAACGTTGCTGATGCTGAATGTAAACCGAATGGCTCACTTTCCATTGGAGTAACCCTTTTTACTTTTTCTTCCAATGGAATCTGCCAGAATCCATCCTTCGATCTAGCTGCTTATGCCCATCTGGCTATCCGGCCTGTAGGACTCTCTATGCTATTCAGCCATTTTAATGCCATGTGATCTCTCACCACTTTAAATCGGTATCACTCGAGATATGGTCTTAGCTTGCGTATTGCCCACACTATTGCTAGGCATTCCTTTTCTGTTGCCAAATAGTTTTTTTCTGCTTGATTCAACTCTCTCGATAGATATCACTCTCTCCCCCTCCCCTGTGTTTTGTACCAGTATAGCCCCTAATCCTATGTTGCTTGCATCCGTCTGTAGTACGAACATCTTTGTGAAATCTGGGCATGCCAATACTGGGCCACTCGTCAGTCTTTCCCTTACTGACTCGAATGCTGCCTGATGCTCTTCGCTCCAGTGCCATTTTGCTTTTTTCTTCAGCAGCGCGTTCAATGGGTGCGAGCGTTTTTCAATCTCCTGAATACTTCCCGTAGATGTTTCATGTGTTCTTCGATTGTTTTGCTCACTACCACTATGTCGTCTTGGTATGCGAACGCGTTTGGTATCATTTCTTGGCCCAGTGCCCGCTGGAACGTTGCTGATGCTGAATGTAAACCGAATGGCATCACTTTCCATTGGAGTAACCCTTTTCCTACTTTTCTCTTCCAATGGAATCTGCCAGAATCCATCCTTCAGATCTAAGCTGCTTATGAATTTTGCTTCGCGTAGCTGATTTAAAATATAGTCGATGCGTGGCATTGGGTATGCATCCTTTATAGATTTTGCGTTAATCTGCCTGAAATCTACGCATAATCTCCATTTGCCTGTCTGTTTCTTTCTCACCATCTCTATGGGTGAGCTATATGGGCTTTGTGATGGCTCTATGCATCCCATTGTCAACAATTCATCGATCTTCGTGTTGATTTCTCCTTGTATCCTTGTATCATCCTTCATCGCTATGCGATGTATCCCCACCTTTGATAGTACCTTAACGCTTCCCAATTACTTCAACTCATGGCTCAGAAAACTTTGTACTTCTTGTTGTTCACCCTTCTGAGTCACCATGATGGATATTCTTTCCACCAGCCTGCCCTGTATTCGCCTTACTGTCGGTATTCGCACTTTGTGGCCTCCACATGATATTTCTGTGTTCATGATCCTGAGGAAACTAAGATCAGTACATCCATTCCCTCTGGCATAACGAGGAATGGCATGTGAATTTCCTTATTCCCGAATGTCACGTATCCTGTCCATTGCTCTTCAATGTCTCACACCTTTCCGTCTGCCACGCACACCTGTTTGTTGGTGTTCTCCCATTTCCCTTTATTCCTCACTGTTCCAAACATTTGCTTGCTTATGAAGCTACTCGTGGCTCCCGAATCAATTGTAGCCATCTGCATTCCTGCTACCTCGATAATCGCTGACAATTGATCCTCTTCCTCTATTAGTTGACCTATTAATGGTGAGCAGCTTGTTGGCTGGGTCCCTGCCCGCCCCGGATAGGCTGGAACCGACTCTCGTTTCCCGAACTCCAACAACATTCTTTTGTCCTTTTTCCAATCTTTCCACACTGCCAGCAGAAATTGAGTTTTTGGTTGTTGCATTCCCTGGCCCAGTGTCCAGCTCCCCCGCATCTGCGACATGCTTGGTTTGGGTTCAAGACTCTTCCATCTTGGATGTTCTTGTTTTCTTGGTTTGGTCTTAAATGATTCTCCACGCTGTTGTTCTGGCATCTTCGGCACTGTGTGACTGGTGGCCCGTCATTATTTCCTCCTCTCTGGTTTGATTGGTGGTTGTGTGTTCTTTGGGCATTGTTTTCGCGGTGGAAATCGGATCGTTCCTGCTCGAGCATCTCGTGTTCTTCTGCCAACTGCATCAGCTCATCTAGGTTTCTGACCCTGTGCGGCCGAACGAATATTTTCAAATCTGGAGTGCAATTTTCCAATATGACCTCCAATTGTTCGTATTCTGGTATTTTAAGGGGTCTCATCATTATTTACATTAGTAATGTAATAGTGAAATGTAAATAATGTCAAAATATATATGCCTGACCAGTGTAGTCCTTGAAATATTCATTTTTACTTTGTTTGTGAGCTTTCACTTGATCAGCCATTTTGTTGAAAAATCCTCTCGGCAGAAAGTATTTCTTGAAGCCCTCAACAAACTCCTTCGATGATCGCCATTGCTTATTGTTTGCGACGTACCGTTTAAGTGTCTCTGTCTTGCAGTAGTTCTGGCATTGCTCTTGGGATCATGTCCAGCTCGATGCCATACACCTATCTGCTGACCACTCGATCTGTTCTATGAACTCTAGTGGTCTGGAATTGCCATCGAATCTGAAGGTCCACTCCCTCACTTGTTTTGCCATTCGTATGTAGTGCCGCTTTCTTGGGGTCTATTGTTTGTCTCCTTATGTTCTGCTGTATAGCAAACGGCCACGGGATTTGTCCTAGAGGCACGAGTACGCAAAGACCATCTTACGAATACAGCTGAAAGTACTGAGGTGAAGATAATATCCCTAGAAAATTAGGATACGCCAAGGAAACGTGAAAGAAAGGCCATTGGATCTGTCCCAAGGCCACTCAACGTTCCCGAGATATTCTGAAAAGGGAGATACAAGCAGCGACGGACCACATTAATTCATCACAGCTGCCCACGTTCGAAACTCCCTTAGGGAAACCGTCCTAACTAGCTGAGCCCAATAATAACATTAAATAAATACATATTAAGCAACTAGAAAGACAAACGAGTTTCTGATTTCACCGGGGCACAAAATAAATTTGTTGTGCCGAACCCAGCCCCAGAGATATTTTGAATATCCCGAAGGAAGAAAATGGATCGTTACAAACTACCAATAAGCCAAGCTCAGATACCAAAATTTGAATCTTATCGGATAAATAGAACACAAGTTACAGTCAATATATGTATGTAAATCGGTTCAAGCGCTGTATGCGGCGCAGCTTGGTGTCTAATACGTCATCATCGAATCAACAGAGCACATGCATACACACACAGACGCAACGCTACATGACCTGTATGTGTATGCGTGCCGTGCTTTGCTTAGGTAATGATGGAAGAAGAAAAAAGAATTGTAGTAAAAAGAGTAATTATTTGAATGGTTTGTTTGTGTATTATATGTATTATGTGTATAATATGTACAAAAATTATTGCCAAGGACTGCAAGGGTATATAAACTTCGGCATAGTCAAAGTTAGTTTCTTTGATATTTTTTTTTTTTTTATCAAAATTCAATATTCTATTTAGGTAAATATGTACATACATATAGAGGTAAACATCTTTAACCTTTAACCACTAAACATAAAACACATATATGGGACAAACGTCTGATTTTTTTATTGTAAATGCTAGCCTAGTCATGGAACCCCAGAGAACTTCGGCAAAAACACGTACGTTCGTACTCTCAATAAGAGCATAAAGTGGGGAGAAAGCTAAGCAGCTTCCCTTCAGTACCAGTCGCCGGGGACAACCTGGCGACACTTCAATTAAAATTGCCTCAACATTTAATATTGCATGTTCTAGATTTCAAGACCGGAACGACAACCTAGCGACATTTTTCACTCAATGTCGCTCAGTGGTCTTGTGCACGGGACCATTTGCGGAACGCGAAGTGAGCACTCTATCGGCACAACCACCGAGCTACATACAAAAACAATGCCAATATTTTTATACCCTTGCAAAAAGGGTATATTAATGTGGGAAATGGCATCGAGAGAGAGAGCAATCCAAAGTGATAGAAGAGAAGAGACAAACACGTAGTGGCCGAACATTCTAGTAGTTGAGAGAGAGCAGGGCATCGGATCATTATATGTAGAAGGGCCATCTCCGGCCTTATGCAAAAACATTAATATGCATAACTCAGCTATTTTTTGTCCGATTTTGGTATTGGTATTTTGCTGGGTATTAGCATCAAATTTAAGTGTGCCAAATTTGATTGCACAAGGTAAAAAACTACGGGAGATAATCGAGTTTTTCAAATTTCGTTGGCGGAAAGGGGCGTGGCATAATCTTTATACATACAAAATGTGCGCATTTACTATGCAAATATACATACCAAATTTGGTGTCTCTAGCTGCAATAGTTTTTGAGATAAACGTTTTTTTTTAATTGCGGGGGCGGAAAGGGGCGTGGCAAAAATTTGAAACAAACTTGATCAAACTACATACTACACGAGCCTACATTCCAAATTTGGTGGTTTTATCTCTTATAGTCTCCGAGAACTAGGCGTTCATACGGACGGACAGACGGACGGACGGACAGACGGACATGGCTAAATCGACTCGGCTATTGATACTGATCAAGAATATATATACTTTATGGGGTCGGAGAAGCTTCCTTCTGCCTGTTACATACATTTTGGCGACTTTAATATACCATTTCACGCTATGGGTGTATTATATAAAAACCATCTATTATAACCAACAAGTAATTATACCGTTTATTCGTAAGTTCCATTGGTCCGACGTGATCAATATGGTAAGAACAAAGTGGTTTGTCACCCTTTTCTATTGCCAGCCTTTCCGTTAACAACAATACACTCACAACTATGTACCATACTATATAACCTTATCTCTCAATTCGGAAATATAGTATGATTTCTCGATCAAATCTTGCGTTTTCTTGACGGAAAAATGGCCCTGGGTATGCGCCAGTCTAATAATTTCGTGTTTCATTGCCGAAGGTACTACAATCAACTCACAATTAGGGTCTTTAAAGATGATTTCGTTCTCTATATAGAAGTCTTTATAACATTCATTTTCGACTAGCGTCCTTACTGCCTTGGTCCACTCATCTTGCAACTTAGCTTCTTTTAATCCATGTTTAATAGTGTCCTAAACAAGCATAAAACATGCGAAATGAATCAACGCATCGACGTGCCTCATTTGAGTACCTGATCGATGTACAATAACATATTCAAAATCTTGAAGATACATAGCCCAACGAGCAACTCTCAAAGGAATATCTTTCTTTTTCATGGTCATAGCGAATGCGTTATAATCAGTCATTATGGTGAATCGAGATCCTAGGACATAAACACGCCATTTGGTTAGTGCTCCAATTATAGCAAGCACTTCGAGTTCGTAAGAATGATACCTTTCTTCGCACAATTTTGTCTTACGACTCATATATTCAACGGGATGAAATGAATTATCCTCTGGTTGCTTTTGTAACAAAGCTGCCCCAAATCCGTATTTTGAAGCGTCCGTATGTATTTCAGTTTGCAATTTCGGGTTAAACAATTTAAGGCCGGGTTCTTTAGTTAACGCCGCTCTTACTCTTCGACCATATAAATATATATATTCTTGATCAGCACGACGAGACGAGTTTAAATAGCCATTTCCGTCCGTCCGTCCGTCTGGATCAACGTAAGAGCTACAGAGCTGAAATTTTGCATGTAGGCTTGTATATACTGCAGGGGTTGTATATCTCGGATTCAGCCGGATCGGACCACTATATCATATAGCACCCATACAAACGACAAAGTCACCAACAGTGACTTTTCTCAATAACTTCGTTACTTTCTGAGCTATTGAAATTTAATATTAGTGAATTCATTATAGCTATAAGCAACTGTGACGAATTTGGGCAAGATCGGGTGACTATATCAGATAGATCCCATAGGAACGATCGGTGAAAAACAGTGACTTTTGTCAATAACTTTGTTACTTTTGACGCGATTGCTTTCAAATTAAACATTTGTTAGTTTAATATATCTGTTAATGACTGTTCCGAATTTGATAAAGATCGGGTGACTATAACATATAGCTTCCATAGGAACTATCGTTGGAAAACAGTGACTTTGATCAAAAACTTCGTTATTTCCTATGTTAAGATCTGGCACTACATGGAATTGGTATTATAAAACTACCGAAAGTCAACATTTTACTGTCGCCAATTCCTGTTAAGTGTCTAGCTCCGCCTAATAAAAGTTTCGATCCAATCATAAAAGAAATTTTTCTTCGCATAAGACATAAACCAGCGCCAGTATCTACAAGTCCTTTAAATATAATGTTAGAATATACGATGCCTTTAAGTTCTAACCCTGACGGAGTAAATTCACTTGACGGCTGTATTACTACATCTTCATTTTCTAACATTTTGTATTTCTCTTGTATTTAATTGGATTTTCTGGTTTGCACTGGGCCATTCAATGACCTATTTTAAAACATTTAAAACACTTTTGATCGTTCTTTGGACAGTCTCGTCTGATATGTGATGTCTCACCGCATTAGTAGCATTTTTGATTCTTAGATGTATCTATTATTGTGCCCTGATTAATCCTTTTTCCTGACTAAGCCTCAAATTAGCTAACGAATTGTGTGAAGCACGTACTTTCTGATACGTTTCTATTTGAAATTTCAGTTGTTCTAGATTCCTGGCTTGAAATATAATAGCTTTATTAACTTGTGAGTCTGGAATGCCCTTTACAAAGTATTCTATCAAGCTCTCATCGTCCAAATTCACTGGTTTGGCAATTTCCATTAAAGCATACAAATATTCATATAAAGTCTCCTCTCTTTTCTGAGAACGTTGCGATAATATTCTATGAATCTCAGCTGCTGATCGTGTCGAACCAAATTCCTTGCGCAATGCTGCATTTAATATCTCCCAATTGTGTATACCATGTTGACTTCGAATAAATGATTTAGCTGCCGCAGCTAACAACTGTTTGGCGTATATAAAGGTCTGTAACTTGTCCCATTGTGCTGTAATAGCACACTCTTCTATCTCTTGCACACACGAATCAATATCGGGAGTACCTAAGCCGGGAAAATAGGATACACTGCCCTCAACATTTTTCAAGGTGTACCAAGAACGACTAAAATTATTTGTAGGCAGTTCGCCTGTTACTGTAACTACTGATTCTACTTCAGTGGTCGGCACGGCCCATTCCCTGGACTAGGGCCAGCTAGGCCGGCAGAGCTTGCCGCAGCGCCGCCGCCTCACGTACACTGTAAACGCTCGTGTTTGTTCGGCAATGTCACTTCGGCAAAAATTTCGATTGATGCTTGTCAGGAAAAAAAATGATTGCCAAAAAAACAAATGAATCAGTTGCTGTTTTTACTGTTTACCGATTGGGAAAATTTATTTTTATACCATACACCCATAGAGTGAAATGGTATATTAAAGTCGCCAAAATTTATGTAACAGGCAGAAGGAAGCTTTTCCGACCCCATAAAGTATATATATTCTTGATCAGTATGAATAGCCGAGTCGATTTAGCCATGTCCGTCTGTCCGTCTGTATGAACGCCTAGTTCTCGAAGACTATAAGAGATAGAGCCAAATTTGGAATGTAGGCTCGTGTGGTATGTAGAGTGATCAAGTTTATTTCAAAATCGGATAAACGTTTTTGCATAAGGCCGGAGATGGCCGTTGGCGGGTGGGGCGCTAGGGTGCTTATATGCATAAGTGCGCGAGATACTGAGATATGCTTGTAAAAAGCATATGAACAGAATTTTTTAAAATAGGCAAATGCATTAGTTATTACAAATTTGAAATATTTGTTTTACTGGTGTATGGTTACCTAAGTCGTCGAGGTGACTTACTTACTTCATTTTAAATAAGTTTTGTTTTTTCCCAACAAAAAAAAAGGGGGGGAGGATAGTTTAGAAGTTCAAGCGACAAATTTTGGGAACCCAGTTCGATTAATATCTGATAGAGGCGAGGCTTTTACTTCGCACATCTTCAAAAAGTATTGCGAGGATCACGACATCGACAACTAACAGAACATAAGGAGGAAATACGAATGGAGGCAGTTGAAAATATAAAACAAATTCAGGAGGAGAACAAGAAGTCAGCTAATCTAATGAGAAAAGAGGGAAAACGATTCAAAATAAATGATTTGGTTGCTATTAAGCGTTGGTCTGAAACTTAAAGGAATGTATTTAGGACCCTATAAGGTAACGGCAATTAATAGGACATCAACTGTATCGGAATATATGTGGGAATGGAATACTGAACCAGTTCAGAGGAGCATAATTTAAAGTTTATCAACGATATCGATGACAAACCATCGATATCGATGGAGAAAAGAATTTTTATGGCGTCAAGTTGTGTCGACCGGTTGTGTTCCTCGTGGCTGCTCGAATAAGAAGAGTGTAGTTATGTGGTAATTAAGTGATAAATGCATAAAGAAATAATGTTAAATAAAACTGATTGATTGTGAGTAAAAACGCCCTAGAAATTCGGGAGGAAAAAGTGGGATTGCACTAACGGTCCCACAAATTGGTGTCAGAAGTGAGATATGTACATTTACATAGTGCATCGAACTTACGTGCAGTTGAAAGATGTTGTTACATAAATAACGAACACTAATAATTAAAACAAATCGTTCGAAGCGAAAAATCGACGATCGTTGGAATTTTGCACAAATTTACGTGGCAATGAGGCTGGTATAGCGTAATTTTGGTAAATGTGTTGGAGTATCGTCGTGGGAACTATTCACTGAGATGGTAGATTTATGTGGCAAATGGCCTGGAACATAGAATCTATGTGGTGAGCAGCTGTACCTAGAGTGGGAAATTCTTGAGAATTGGCGGCAAGCGAAGCTTGTGAAAATTGGCGGCAAGCGAAGCTTGTGAAAATTGGCGCCAAGCGAAGCTTGTAAAAATTGGCGGCAAGAGAAGCTACAACAATTGGCGGCAAGAGCGAGAAAGCATTAGACGCACAAGTTTGGCGGCGTCACTGCGAAAAATTTGTACAAGAGGGAGACATCGGCATTGGCGGCAAGAGCGAGAAAGCATTAGACGCACAAGTTTGGCGGCGTCAGTGGAAAAGTTTGTACAAGAGCGAGGCATCGGCATTGGCGTCACGAGCGAGACAGCGTTAGTGAGAGCATTCGTGAGAGATCGGCATATGGTGAGTCAACACGAGCGAGCGAGAGGGCAACATAGTGGTGAGCCAGATGTTTATGTTAATTAACATTATGTTTACAGAACGGAAAATGTTATAATTTAAATTGAGTTGATGAAATCATTAAATTAAATCAATATAAATTTATGTCAAAATTATAACTAATCATTTAAAGATTGGCTTGAATAAAAGTAAAGTAAATTAATGTTGATTCAAAAGTAAAGTACATAAATAAATTTGGAATTCAAAAGTGAAGTAAATAAATTTGGAATTAAAAGAAAAGTAAATGTTGAAAGAGAAATAATTATATTTTGTAATTGCTAAAAGAAGAGAAAATTAAATTACTAACAATAGAGTAAGATTATACTTTTGTAAAATATATTGAAATTTCAGCTGTAACGAGTAAGCTACGACGAATACAAAATGAATAGAGACGAAGTATTAAGTTTAAATGTAAATGAGCTCAAGGCAAAGTTGGCCAGTTTGAATTTGGCAATAACTGGTAGAAAGCAATCGTTGCAAGATCGTCTTCTCGAACATTTCGGTTTGGTGGCTGACGAAGTCGAGGTTGAGTCCGAAAGTGATGATGCGGGATCATTTCAGTCTACGGCACCAACTGTAGTTAGAAATAATTTTACTTTGCGCGACATTGAGGATTCTCTTTCTTCGTTCAATGGGTCAGGTCAACCGTCTATAGAAAATTGGTTACGGGATTTTGAAGATAATGCAGAAGCAGTTCAATGGGAACTCTTTACAGAAATTTATCTATGCTAAGCAATTATTAAAAGGTGCAGCAAAAGTTTTTGTACGTAGTGGGCGAGGAGTGACTGATTGGATATCATTAAAAAGAATTTTGTTAAGCGAGTTCGGCTCAGAAGTATCAGCAATTGAAGTACATAAATTGTTGCGAAATAGACGTAAACGCCCAAATGAAGATTTTCGTGAGTACCTTTATAGTCTGAGGGAAATAGGCAGTTCCATAAATTTAGATGAAGCTAGTCTTATAGAATATTTCATAGAAGGAATACCTGATTCAAAAGCTAACAAAAGTAACTTGTATCAGGCAAAGACAGTCATTAAGCTGAAGGAACAGATTACAATTTACGAAAAGGTTTACTTTCGTCACCCTCAAGTGGTAAATAGAAACAGAAATCATAATGAGAAGGATGATAAAAAAGAGGAAATATCTAAACAACCGAGAAAATGCTATAAGTGTGGCGAAGTATCTCATTTGATGAGTGAGTGTCCGAAGATTAAGTGCTTTAAATGCGATCAGATAGGGCATAAAGCATCAGTATGCCCGACACGTAAATTAGATACTAAAAAGGAATACAGTAGGGCTAGTACAATGTCAAAAGAAATCAATGTAAAAGGAAAAGCTATTTTCAAAACAATATCATGTGGAAACGTTAAGCTGTCTGCACTCATAGATACAGGATGTGATCTATGTTTAATAAGAGATGATATTATCAGAAAACTTCATGGTACAGAATTAAACGATGAACGAAACCGTTTATTGGGAGTGTGTAAAAGTGAGTTAAATACTATAGGTAGTTTTAAAGCGCAGGTGACTATTGATGGTCTTCAATGGCCCTTAACGTTCCACGTTTATAGAAAAGAGGATATTGTCTACGAAGTAGTGATTGGAAACAACATTTTAGAATTAGCTAATTTGGTTATCACAAAAGGAAATGCTACTTTTAAGCCTAGAGAAGAAGAAGTGATGCCAAACACAGAAGCGACAGAAACTGTACACAATGAAGAAGTGAAAACTCCGAAGGGTATGTTACAGGAATTTGAGAGTTTGTGTTTATTAGCTGAAGAAGAAAAGAGTGAAATAGATTTGTGCCATTTAACTAAATCGGACGTCAAAGAAGTCAAGCAGCTTACTTTATTTCTTCAAGAATTCAAGTATGAAATTGAACATAGAAGTGGCAGTAAAATGAAGCATGTAGATGCTCTAAGTCGTATGTCCTGTTTAATGTTAGAGGATTCAATGCATCACAGACTTAAAATAGCTCAAGCTAGTGATGATTGGATTAGGGCAGTGACAGCTGTTCTAGAGCATCAAACTTATGAAGATTTCTTTATAAAAAACGGTGTTTTGTACAAGGATCCCATTAAGGATTTAATTGTAGTCCCATCACTTATGGAAGAGGAATTAATTAAGATTGCACATAGAAAGGGTCATTTTTCGGCCAAAAGAACTCAAGAGGAAGTTGAGAGAAAGTTTTACATACCGAAGTTGTTCCAAAAGGCCTCTGAGATTGTAAAAAATTGTATCGAATGCATTGTTTCGGAAGGTAAAGCAGGCAAGAAAGAAGGTTTCTTAGCTCCAATAAATAATGAAGATAAACCTTTAGGGACTTATCACGTTGATCATGTAGGACCTATGGATCCGACAGTGAAGAGTTATAACTATCTATTTGTAGTTGTCGACGCGTTTTCGAAATTTGTGTGGCTCTATCCAACAAAAAATACGGCATCAGAAGCGGTAGTGGATAGTTTCAGGCGTCAAGCATCAGTTTTTGGAAATCCAGGGCGTATTATATCAGATAGAGGTGCAGCATTTGTTTCTCACCAGTTCGGAGATTATTGTAAAGAGCAAAACATTCAGCATTTAATGATAGCTACCGGAGTACCTAGGGGAAATGGTCAAGTTGAACGTATCCATAAGATAATTATTCCTATGCTAACAAAACTTTGTTATGAAAAACCGACTATGTGGTATAGGTACGTTGAAAGAGTGCAGCAAGCAATCAATAGTACCCCTCCTAGAAGCATAAAAGTGTCACCATTTAAATTATTAACCGGGGTTGAGATGAGGACTAATAGTTTCCCTGAGTTACAAGAACTTTTGGAAGAGGAAGCCATAGAAGAGCTAGAAATTGAACGCACTAACGTTCGTCAAGAAGCTCAGCATAATATTGAGAGAATCCAAGAGGAGAATCGTAAAAGTTATAACAAAAAACGAAAAAAGGTAGTTGAGTATAAAATCGATGATTTGATAGCAATTAAGCGAACGCAATATGGTTCAGGATTAAAACTTAAGGCTAAATATTTTGGACCATATAGGGTGGTGAAAGTTAAGTCTCATGGACGATATGACGTAGAAAAGGTAGGAGATCACGAAGGTCCTGGGAAAACCTCAACTGTCGCAGTGGCCGAACATTCTAGAAGTTGAGAGAGAGCAAGGCATAGGATCATTAATAAGTTGAGAGAAAGCTTGTTAAAGAGGCCGTGGGTCATTCGCAAAGAGACTGTCAACTGAGTCGCACGTCAAGGTCAATAAGTAGTCCAGTGTTATTTTTGTCATCAAACAATTCAAATATTAATAAATAAATTAATATAGTAACGATCATTAAATCACCACTAAATTAATTTTGGTCAGAAGTGTGCAAAACATAGAAGAAAACATCGCCGACCATATAAAGGTCATATATATTCTTGATCAGCACGACGAGACGAGTTCAAATAGCCATGTTCGTACGTCCGTCTGGCGACCTCCTCCTAGACCGTAAGAGCTACAGAGCTGAAACTTTGAACGTAGGCTTGTATATTGATTGTATATTGATTCAGCCAGATCGAACCACTATATCATATAGCTCCCATACAAACGACAAAGTCACGAACAGTGACTTTTCTCAATAACTTCTTTATTTTCTCAGCTACTCTCGTGGAGTTTAATATTGGTGAGTTCATCATATAAACGACTGTGCCAAATTTGGTCCAGATCGTGTCACCAGACAGTTTATAAATATACTGATTCAGCCCTTGGCGAGCGACGTCATGCTCTACCCCTGATGTTGTCGATAAGTATAAGAAATAGTTGGTAACAAAACGTTGACGAGAAAGGGTAGGAACAAATAAGCTCCTACGATCGGTGGTAACGAACGGCCATCACGAACGAATCCATCGGCATCGCTTTGCAAACGTCCCTTTATTCTTGTCTCAATTAGTTAAAAAAACTTATATTAATTATCTACCTAAACGTACGAGTCTGACATTTCTATTGTTCCTGTAAGCCGCACTCCTCGCCGAAGCCTTCCTGACAGCTTCTCCATCTACAATCTTCTACTGGGTAATGTGATTTACAACCGACATTCTCAGAAGTGGGTTTTAGTTGTGACAATTTTCAGAAATGGGATGTTCTCCGATTTTCAAAATTTGGATATTGTGCAATAAGGAACTGATATTTTTCATAAGTAGAAGTGTGTGAAGAAAAAGGTAACGCAACGTAGAATAGCGTGGCATGAGAAACTCGCAAGGTGCAATAGTGAATGTTCTGTGAATGAACGAACTCGTGGAAACGAGAACGAAAGACTTATAAGCGATACGAAAAATCAACGAACATACAAGTGTGAAAGAGACAACAATAATACCGCAGAAAAACTAAGTGTCAAAGAAAGTTTTGCAGCAAAAATGAAGACAAGTTTGATTGTCAACGTCAGGAAATCGAGAATAATTACAGAGAAAATTAACCACGATCTGTAGTGACGAAGAATACGCCAGTGCGGAAAATCAATCATTGGCTAAAAAGATAAACGAATAAGAAAAAACGATTAGAGTATTGCAGGAGCGTTCATTCCAACCTGCAATGATTTCGTCACCAATTGAGGTTAGTGACGTAAACGTACAAGAAGTTTCTGGAGAAAGAAACGTGCTTGTGACAAACGAACGAACAAACGTAACGTATTTGCCAAACGAAAACACTGCTACGTCTCAGCAGTACGGTAATGTTGCTTCGTTTCAGCAACTCGGTAATACTGCTACGTCTCAGCAGTACGGTAATGTTGCTTCGTTTCAGCAACTCTTAACACTGATACGTCTCAGCAGTACGGTAATGCTGCGTCTTCAGCAGTATGATCATGTCTAATCATGATCATGTCGCTTAATTTGCGACGTCTTAGCAACCCAATTACATTGTTACATCGCAACACGTACTCTTCGCTCCGACTCATCGAAGTGGTAACATTGCTACGATTCAGCACTACAATAACGTTGTTACATCACAGCAAGATAATTATGTCCCAACGAAATTACGTAAGCAAAATTAGGTCAAACGTAAATGTAGGTCAGTTTTCGGAAAGGGGCTGTCCATAAATTACGTAACGCGATTTTTTACAATTTTTGACCCCCCACCCCTTTGTCGCAGGTTGTCACATTGCCTGACCCCCCCCCCTTCAAGTGTAACGTCACATTTAAAAAGTCCGAGGACCAAATAAAGGCTTTAAGTATTTGATTTATTGATTCATTTTTAAGAAATTTACGGTTAATTCAATCTTTTTCCCATGGGCAGCGTAAGTTGTATTCAGCACCTATGATTGGAGTTTCCTTCAACTGATCTATCAACTCAAATGCCAAACTGACAGCACTGGCTGACCGCGATCGGGAACAGGGACCGTATTTGTGCCAATGAACACACTTGTACAGCCTAAATTTGAATTTTTAAAGGACTTTTTCTGTCTTGAAAGGTTATAAAAATATATGTTACGTCACAAGCTTTCCGATCCCCTCCCCCCCCTATGTAACAAATTGTCACACACACAGAGACCCCCCCCCCCCCCCCAGAATGCCTTACGTAATTTACAGCCCCAAAGAACTCCGAATTTCTTAACCCAACGACAACAACAACACGAAGTCGACTGCGAAGAAAAATATAATAATTTTAATTATTCTTTTGGAAACATGAACGAAATTATAGCTCTTGTTCCTGAATTTAATCCATCGTCCGTAAAATCATTGGATTCGCATCAGTTTGTGAATCGTGTGGAAACTCTGAGAAACACATAACTGGGAGGACAGAAAGGTAATTTTTGCAGTTCAACAAAAGATGCAAGGTGCAGCAAGGGTGAGTTATCTGATTCAGCAATTGTAACACATATTATAAACGGCATCAACGATTACGATCTTAAGAAAAAGGTGTCTAACTATTATACCTCATGTAACGAACTTTTACGAGATATACATGCCTATGCGGCTCATAACGAAATCAAATATAATCCACATAGCTTTTAAAATAAGCCTGACTCCATTGTAATTGTACTAATCACAACTCTACCAACTGCCCTGAAAAAATGTAAAAACGTTTGGAAGGTAAATAAAATTGAGTCAAACATCAACTCAGATATCTGTAAATTTCTTTCAGTTAACGGAAACGCAACAAACGCATTCGTCGATCCAGGTAGTACACGAACTCTGATTCGAAAATCATTTTCCGAAAACGTAGGCGTTTTGCAACGATGTGCAATAACACTGAATGGATTTGGAGAAGGAAAATTCTTCTGTAACCAAAAACTAAATGCGAAAATCGTTGTTGACAAGATAGGTCACTATGTCGAAATTCTTGTTGAATAGGGATTTCCGATGAGAGAAGAAAATAACCCAATCTTCATTCGTTGAATTCAAAATATGAACTGATTTTGTTTACAAAAGTACGGAGTTTATATAGGATTATCTTAGGCTCTAGGAGGTAACAATTGTTCTTAGAAGATCTTATTCTGGACTCACACCCACGTATTTGGGGGTTGAAAATTAACTATTATTTTGGGCACGGCGTCGGCCACTTGACATTCCGCGGTTGTGATCTTTTGGGTTAGTTTTAGAATTACAAATGTTTTTTCCCACCTTGTGTGTGGCTGATTGTAATTTTAGACATATGCTAGGTTAGTTGTTTGGTACAAAGGTACCATTGTCCCTGTCCTTTTACCTGGTAGTACTAAAGCTTCGGACAACTTGTCCTTTATTTTCGTTATTTCCAACTTCATCTGGCTTTGTTTTAAAATGTTAAACCTACCATGGTTAATGTCTATTAAAAGACTTGTCTGGATTTTTTCACATTCATCCACCACTTAACTCAGTTGCCTTACAATCATGAAAAACTGGATGGATTCTCTATATACGTAATAGCTTTCTTTTAGTACTTCCGTCATATTTTTAATCCGGTTGTTCATGTTGCGAAAGCTATCAGTTATTTCATCTATAGTTGTGTTAAGAATGTTTGCCGTGGAGTCTACTATCGATGTCTGCCTTTCTTGTAGGTGTTTCAGATTTTGCTGATTTGTCAGTAAATTTCTCATGTTATCTTCCATCTGTACTCTGTCATCTGCATCCATTATGCCAAATAATATATGGTACAGTGAACCCATGAATTCAAACGGTGCTCGTTTGCTTCTTGACTTATTTTGACTCAATCCATTATTTTCTTCGATTTCCGTAATGCGTTTTATCGTGTTGTCTAACACGAAATGCCACTGGTCTTCGAAATTATATAACTTTAGTAAGCATTTCAAAATATGCCGACATGTCATAGTATACAACCAGATCCCATTAGGACGCAACTACCTCCACCTCACCCATTGGATCTAAGTACAATGCGGCTGTTGCGTTTAGTTCTTTTACCGTAATTTTTGGTCGATTATCTTTAATGCTTGCTGCATTCGACAATTGACAAAGTAGCATCAACATTGCTAACATCATTACGGTTCCTACTTTGGACAGATGATCAAATCTGGTAGTTTTCCGATATCGGTTCTCCTCCACGTCTTCTGATGATTTTACCCCAATGAGTGGACAAATTTTATTTATAGGTCATGTAATTGACCCTTCCTGCAATTTGACTTTACCTCCAATGTGAGGTCCTGCCGGGGGCCATAAATTTATTTCTTGAGTTTTGTTGATGTATTTCTTTGGAATTGTATTATTTTTATTTCGAAATTTACCTTTCTTTTTCTCCCAACGTCGTTCAAACCCTGTGACATCTATTGTTGTTGCCACTACAGATTTATTCTGATTTGATTTGGTGCATCCCGAGACGATCCAACCAAATTGAGTATTTTGGCCTAGCAGGCCATCAATCTTTGTAAATCCCCCTTTTAAGATTTGTGTATATACGTTTACTCCCATTATTATATCAATGCTACCAGGTTTATTAAAGGTAGGATCAGCTAGAACGTAAGTTTGCCATTTTGACATATCCACGCTGCCTATTTTTAATGGAAGAGCTTTCATAAACTTGGCAACACAATTGCCTCAACCTTTAGATGTCCTTTCCAAGGATTTCGCGTCTTTACATCTATTTTTACCTTATTAGATGATTTATTAGATTTTATTGAGACTTATTTCTGTATATTGTTTAATTTTAGGTAGTTTTAATATTTGAGCGGCCTCTTCAGACAAAATGGTGCTCTTATATCCTCCATTTACATTTTTTACTTGTATTACAGCCGTGGCCAACAGTGTTGGTTGTGCGGTTACACAAGTATTAACTCTCTCCTGTTGTTCTTCAAAATGCAGTATGGTATGGTGTTCCTTACTACACAATGAATAGACCATTTCATTAGTGCACACCTTATTGCTTGGTTCAAGCATCTTATGCATGCTGCACTTTTTTGGCTGTTTCATACCTTTCAGTAGGTGTCAAACCTTTGAACTTATAGCACTTATACGCTTTGTGCCCGGCAATTTTGCAAATCGGACATTTATCTTCGCATAATTTAACACAGTTTTTAGCGGTTTTTTTCTTCTTTGCTCATGGCACTTAGCGAGCAATATCTTTGCTCCAAGTATTCCATGACATCAGATAGCATTTGAATGTGCCTTGTTTTTTTAATCTGACTCTCATACAATTGTAGAGCCTCTCTGTCAAATTTCCTTAGTAGGAGTTGTGCGAATATGACGTCAACTTCATTGGACAAATTTGCTTTTATTTTAATTAAGTAAACTGACTCATTAACTATGTCAATCACTTCTTTAACACTTTTTGCGGATTCATTGTTGATCATCGGTAAATCAACGATCCGACTTAATTGTTTGGAAAATACCCTCCGATTATTTTCATACCGCTTGGTTAACAATTCCCAAGCGGCACTATAATTGTCAGCTGAACCTGACAATAGATGGGCTACAATGCTCCTTGCTTCGCCCTTTAATGCGGATTTCAAATAGTTGAATTTAAGCGTAAGACTTAGATCCTCTCTTTTTTCAATCAGTTCCGCGAATAATTTTACAAACAAGTCCCATTCTCTTGGCTCTCCAGAAAATGTGGGTACTTGTATTTTTGGCAACACCGGTAGTTCGCCTCTCACGGTAACATTCTCAACTTTCAAATTTTTTTGATCATTTATTTTCTCTTCTAATGCTACCAAGGTATTCTGAAGATCGAATTCTAGTTCTTCTATGACCTCTCTAAGCGTTTCATTATGTGTAAGTTCACCTGTATAAGCTTGGCACATCTGTACCTTCTTAAACAAGAATTTTATTTTTTTAAAATACATTTCGCCTGTTCTATTGTCTATCGTACGTAAATCTTTGCTCACCATGTCCAAATATATCTGGAGCTGACAGACTTTTTCTTGAAATTTTTCCTGGCTAACATTAGCGTTCTCATTACTAGAGGTCGCGTTTCCCCGCGACTCTCCGATGCTGACCTCAACATTTTCTGTCATCATTGCATCTGCTTCACTGCTCTCCGACTCAACAGTGCCCTGCCTACTTGACTCTCCTTTGGCTATTAATCTGGCTGCCATATCTAAACCCTCCTCATACTTTCCATCTGTAAAATAGTAGTGTTCGGTTACACCACTCTGTATCATTTGGCTATGGTAACTAATCCATTGCTTCTGAATCTCAGTTACTTCATTAAGAATCTTGCTACTTAACTTACTAGCATCTAGCTCTTCTATCTTCTTTAACCTTTTGTGCAACTCGTGTTGCTTTCCTAACAATTTTTCAGTTTTGGTAGGAAACATTTTTGTATGGTCTATTTGATAATAAATTGCTTTCTTTTTTCAATATTAATTTATTTTTTGTATATTTATTTATATTACCATTGACCTGGCAACTAGCTTAAAAATATGAATTATATTTTTTTTTTAGTAAATTTTATATATATATTTTTTACTTTCCTACTCGATCATCGCAGTGATCTTCCTACCAATTTGGCGTGTGGCTTTACGGGCGACACTCTAGACCGAGCAACGCAATTATTGCTCAAGTTTACATAGTAACATATATTTTTTGAAAACAATTTTAATTTAGGATGAGTTTATTTGTTCAGTGTTGGGCGCTCTTTGTAGCGCTACTGGTCCTACCGCAGTCAGGGGCCTTGCTTGGCGCGCTAGACGTTGCCGGTGCTGGTCTTCGCACAGGCTGTTGGGGCGCCGATGGTGGTTTCTCCGATCTCTTGGCTCCTGGGTCTAGCTTGTCGCGCTAGACGGTGCCGGTGCTGGTCTTCGCACAGGCTGTTGGGGCGACGATGGTGGTCCTCTTGACACTAGTGTACTCGCAATATGGCGAATATAATGGTCCAGTGCAGTCCGCCGGGCACGTCTTCTCTGGAGTGGTCTGGATTGTTTTTTTTTGGCTTCTCATTCGGAATTCATTTTTTCCAATTCCAGACCATAATGGTCCACTCCGCTATGTGAGGATTCCACCTGTCTCTTTTATTTTGTCGTTGCTCAGCTGGCGTTGTCCAGGGCCTATGAGCTCAGGCGGTACCGGTGCCGTGTTCGTCCTCCAGCGGCCTCTTCTTTGCAACTATCTTGTTGCCCTATCTTGTTGACCTGCGGTTGTTTCTAGTTGCCGACTTGCAACTTGTTTGGGCTACAACTGAATCAAGACACTCTTTGGTGAAGAGAGAAAACGAACGAAGAGAGAGAGAGACCAAGAACAGCGCAAATTACTTTGAAGAGACAAACTTGGAGTTCCGTTACTTTAATTCTTTTTCTTGCTTACTTCTTCTATGGAAATTTCCAGAACTTTTAATTTTGTAAAAGACAGCATGGTTTGCTGTACTTGAATTTTTATACCCTTGCAGAGGGTATTATAAAATTGGTCAGATGTTTGTAACGCACAGAAGGGGACGTTTCCGACCCCATAAAGTATATATATTCTTGATCAGCATGAGAAGCTGAGTCGATATAGCCATGTCCGTTTGTCCGTCCGTCCGTCCGTCCGTCTGTGCAAATCAACTTCACGCTATAGGCGGAATGAAATTTCATGTTTGAGCTACTTTTAGCCGGGAGATAATAGAGTATGAAAATTGTCAGGATCGGACTACTATATCATATAGCTCTAGAACAAAATTTTTTGCAAAAATTGGAGTATCGCCATGAAATTTACCAATATAATAGAATTTGATATAAAATCTCAGATCCCAAAATTTGAGTTTGATCGGATAAATAGAACACAAGTTACAGTCAATTCAAATCGGTTCTACGTCATCAGCAAATCAAACAGAACACATGCATACGCACACACAGACGTAGCGCTACACGTATGTATGTATGTGTATGCGTGTTGTGCCTTGCTTAAAAATTTGTAGTAAAAAGAGAAATAATTTGAATGTTTTGTTTGTGTGTTGATGAATTGAGTTGCAAGGAAAGAAATTTCAAAATGTAAAAAAATTATTGCCAAGGACTGCAAGGGTATATAAACTTCGGCATTGCCGAAGTTAGCTTCTTTGATATTTTTTATTTTGTTTTATCGGCATCGCGATCGAAATTTAAATTTATTAGTAAATCTAACTTGTACCGTATCACTCGTTGCATTTTTGTGTGTTTGTGTTTATAATTTTAACAACTTTAATTTCTGTTTATAACCTTTGTTGGTTTTTTTTTTTTCTTTTTCTCTCTCTCTTTTCTTCAGTGCTCTCTTTTGCTTTTAACCCTCGTGCACCCTCAAAATCTCTCTTTCTTATTATTTCTGGACCTCAGAGTGACTTATATATTTTATTACCAAAACATTTCTCATTTTTATTTGTTTGATTACCAATTTTTCATATTACCTTATAATGCGTGTTTATTCACTTAAAAATTGTTTGCATCCCGCCCCACCGCTCAATAGTTTTATTTACTATTGGTTGTGTAAAACTACAGTACATGTTAAGTGCGCCAGCTTTACATGCAGGGTGAAGGATCTTTTTAGAGAAACAAGGTCAATGGGGGTGGTCGGGGAGGAAAAAAATTTCAAACAAAGGATAACCTGATGAGTCTGTCCGCCAGTTTTCTTAAACTCTCGCAAGAGTCTCGTAAGCGTAAGAAGGCGGGAGAACAGACTCCTGATTTGTCCTTGCGTTTGCCGGTCTCCACATCTATATCGGTTCCGACCCCTTCTCAACCAATGCAAACTCCAATTCCGCAGACGATGTCTGTAGTGTCCGTTTTGTCTGGGCAAGAATCTACACCCATGGATTATGCCGACAGGGATTCTAGTGATAGCAATATCGGAGTGACACTTGTTGCAACTGATGCTACAATTAATGCGGTAGCTGATGCAATACCTGGAATGCCGAAACCATTGATGGGAGTGCCACCTAAAAAACACATTTTTATTTCGAGACTTCTCCCTGATGCTACATCGGATGATGTCATGGCCCACATTCGGGCTAAACTGAATGTCTCCAATATATCCATAGAAAAGTTTAAATTTTCATATTCTAGAGAAATTTCATCTTTTAAAATCAGTGTCCCAATTGAGTTCTTTGACTGTATCTGCAGTTCTAGCTTCTGGCCGAAAAGCTTAATTGTGAAGGAGTTTACATCCAGAAAAAGGAAGACACGGGGCCAAACAAGGATTCCTTCACCATCTATTCCTCTTTTTTCTTCATCTATTCCCACTTCTTCATTACCTATTCCTTCTTCTACACTATCAAAAAAACTAACAACTTCCTTCTCTGTCGGCTATCAGAATGTCAGAGGCCTTAATACTAAACTTACTAAACTCTTTGTAGATAGTCTGTCTTTTGATTTTGACCTAATTGTCTTTACTGAGACTTGGTTAAAACCTAACGTTTTTGACGCCACAGTTTTACCCTCTAATTTCAATATTTTTAGACGTGATCGTACTGATCGTAGGGGTGGTGGAGTTCTTATTGCTGTAGATTCCACCCTATCGTCGGGTCTGATAACAATACCTGCCTCAAGTAATATCGAATTTATAGGCGTTAAGGTATCCTTTACTCGTTTTGCCATTTTTGTTACTTATTCTTACATTCCACCCCAATCGGAATGGCCAACCTACTTACTACACTTAGAATCTATTAAATTTATACTTGAACTACTTTCTGACAGAGACTCATAAATTGTCCTTGGGGACTTTAACCTGCCCACTATAACTTGGTCAACACTTAATGGTAGCAAAACGTTGCTGCCCTCTGGGTGTCACGATTTTATTGATGGTCTGATTGAGCTTTCGTTGACCCAGCTGAATTCGATTTCTAATACGTCTGGCAGATTTCTGGATCTGATTTTTACTTCTGATCCTAGTTTTTGTGAAGTATCTAGAACTAGTCCAATGGTGTTACCAGAGGACAATTTTCATCCAACTTTAGAGTTATCTATTGAGTTTCCCAGCCGCGAGCCCATCTCCGAGTGTGATCCTACGGTACGCACCCGATGTTTTCGGAAGACTGACTTTGTTGCACTAAACAATGCCTTTCTTAATACCGATTGGACTAATTTATACACTTGTACGGATATGAATTCCGCCATTTCTTTATTTTATACCACTGTTGACTCAATCTTTAATGACTGTGTACCCCTAGTGTCTCCTGTGGTGACGCAAAAATCACCATGGTTTACGCGGGGGCTGTCAAAACTGAAGAATCTTAAGTCTAGGTATTACAAAAAGTATAAAGTCATGGGTCTATCATCGGATCTTTCTCGTTACTTGGTCGCTAAATCGAATTTTATTGTTTCTAATTCTAAATGCTATAATAATTACTTACAACGTTGCAAGTTGCAATTCTCCGAAAATCCTAAAGAGTTCTATAGTTTCGTTAACTCAAAGCGAAATTCTATCTCCCTTCCAACGTTTGCAGTTTTTAATAATGTTTCGGCCTCTTCTGATCAATCTATTTCTAATTTATTTGCTAACTTCTCCACTACGTACACATCCACTAAGTACAACTCTAGTCAGATATATCCATATCCTATAACGAAATCCAACAGCATTCTTAATCCTATTATAACGGAAAGTTCGGTAGCTAAGGAACTAATGACGATTAAGCCGGTATACTCACCGGGCCCAGACGGTATTCCCGCTTGTGTCCCTGTGCGGAGTCATTGTGCTCGCCTTTACTTAAGCTTTTGAGTTGTCCGTTACACTGTCCAAATTTCCACCTATATGGAAGGATTCGTTTATTTTACCTCTTCACAAATGTGGCAATAAATCCGACGTCACTAATTACAGAGGAATTTCTAAATTGTCAGCGATACCTAAACTGTTTGAGAAAATTATGACGTCTCAAATACAGCATTTATGTAAATCTATTTTTTCGCCATACCAGCATGGGTTTGTCAAGAATAGGTCTACCATAACTAACCTTCTACAGGTTACATCTTTTGTAATCCAAAGTTTCAAGAAACAAAAGCAAACTGATGTCATATATACGGATTTCAGTAAGGCTTTCGATTCGGTTAACCATGCCTTACTATTACATAAGCTGAATTTAGTTGGCTTTCCGGATGCTCTGCTTGCCTGGATTTCACAATATCTAAGCAATAGGAGGCAGAGGGTTCTTTTTAGGTCCTCTCTTTCTAAGATCATTTGTGTTGAATCGGGAGTCGCACAGGGCAGTCACCTTGGCCCATTACTATTCACCATTTTTATTAATGACCTCCTCACCGCTCTTTTAAATTCCAGAGTTCTTATATATGCCGATGATGTAAAAATCGCTAAGCGCATCGTAGACTCTCTCTCTCATGTGATACTTTGCAAGCTGACCTGAATGCTTTTCAGGGGTGGTGTAGGGCTAACTTGTTATCGCTAAACTGTTCTAAGTGCAAAATTATGTCTTTTTATAGAGGTACTCCCCAATTAACGAGTTACTTTTTAAATAATTTCCCGTTAGAAAGAATTAATAATACTTCTTTGGTTGTAAAAGATTTGGGGATCTTAATAGACCACAAACTTAGTTTTAATCAACATATATCGACTACTGTTAGTAGGCCTAAGAGTGTTCTTGGCTTTATAAAGCGCTGGTCGCAGGAGTTCAAGGATCCATATACTACCAAAATACTTTTTACTTCTTTAGTCCGCACCATATTGGAGTGTGGATCTTGTGTTTGGTCTCCTCAATATGACTTTTATCAAAACATATTAGAATCTGTACAAAAACAGTTTTTACTCTTTGCCTTTCGTGATTTTGTTATTATCGCCTTATCGCAAAGTTTGGAAGAGCTCTATGAGCAGATGTTAACACCTTTAGGGAGGCAATGAGAATAGATCGGTCCCACGCCTTGGAACGCTTCTTGACCCACGCTTCAAAAAGGAGGGTTTCCAAAGTTTGGAAATCACCCTTTGTTTTGTATTATTTAGGAGTAGCAGCTATCCACTGCATAGTACAATAAGAACCTCTTATTAGCATTGAGTTTGGAAAGAGCCTTTTGTTTTGTTGTGCTTAAAGAGTTTTTTGTTTTCGTTTTTTTTAGCTTAGGACGAGAAGTCACCCTTTTTTTTTATCTTGAAGTCTATCTTGAAACTATAAATTTTGTTTTTATATTTAAGAACATTTCAGAAATTACAAGCTTAAATCTTTTTAATATATTTTTGGTTGAATTATTGATAAATCGCATCGATGATTATAGACAAGGTCATGAGTTCTGATACTTTTGACAATATTTGAAACTTTGTAATATTGAAAAACAACACCAAAATATATATGTTGAATAACTCGTTTAAATTTTCGATGGAACCATCGATATTATCGATGGTTTTTTTCATCGATGGAAAAAATATCGAGTGGAGCAACCATCGATGGATTCCCAGCTCTAATGCTTGGTGTAACTTTTCTTTACAAACTTTTGAATGGTGGGATTGACTCTTCCGAGCTGTTGAGCCAAATTAACATTTCTGTTCCATCTAGAAGGACCCGCAATTACATACCGCTTATACTTCCTACTTGCACAACTACCTCTTCTCTGCATAAACCTTTTCGTATACTATGTAGTGACTACAACAGACTTTGGCACGTTATCGGTTCCGAAACATCGCTTCCGGTTATAAAAACTGCGATCTTGTCCTTCCTCGCTCGTAATTAGTTGTAATTCATTTTTATTTAAACTCATCCTGTCTTCCTTTTATATGTAACCTATTATCTTATTACATTTAATATTTTCTATTTCCTTAGTTTAATTTTATATTTATATATGTAATACGCCTATGCCCTTACTTTACTTTACTTAACTTTGCTTAGGGTCATTCATAACAGGCCCGGGCCTGGTGTCACATGGGCCACTTGTTCGTACTGAGCGTTGTACGACTACGGCTATGAAAAAAAAAAAAAAAAAAAAATTTGGGCTTCGAATACGCCACACACAAAAACTCCCGCCGCCGAGATTACTACAGTTGCTCCACTAGCCAAACTGTCTTTAAAATCGGACGCACGCACTTTTTAATTATTAAGCAATATTGCTTTTTATACCCTTGCAACAAGGGTATATTAATTTTGGTCAGAAGTGTGCAACGCATAGGACGAATATATTCTTGATCAGCATGACGAGACGAGTTGAAATAGCCATGTCCGTCCGTCCGTCTGGATCAACGCGAACTCCTCCGAGACCGTAAGAGCTAAAGAGCTGAAATTTTGCACGTAGGCTTGTATATACTGCAGGCGTTGTATATCTCGGATTCAGCCGGATCGTACCGCTATATCATATAGCTCCCATACAAACGGCAAAGTCACGAACAGTGACTTTTCCCAATAACTTCGTTATTTTATCAGCAATTGTCATAAAAGTTGGCATTGGTCAGTTTTGTGTTCTTATTATTGTTATTATCACGAGCAGTGACTTTCTTAATAACTTCAATAATTTTATAGCTATTGTTATAAAAGTTGGTATTTGTCAGTTTTGTGTTCTTATTAATAATTGTGCCGAATATGATTAAGATCGGGTGACTATATCATATAGCTCCCATAGAAACGTCAAAGTCACGAACAGTGACTTTTCTCAATAACTTTCTTACTTTTTAAGCTATTGTCGTGAAATTTAATATAAGTTAGTTTATTGTAGCTATAAACGACTGTGCCAAATTTGGTCAAGATCGGGTGACTTTATCATATACCTCCCATAGGAACGATCGGTCGAATACAGTGACTTTTGTCAATAACTTCGTTACTTTTCATGCGATTGCTTTCAAATTAAACTTTTGATAGTTAAATATGCCTGTTAGTGACTGTGCCGAATTTCGTAAAGATCGGGAAACTATATCATATAGCTCCCATACAAACGATCGGTGGAAAACAGTGACTTAAATCAAAAGTTTGTTATATCCTATGCTAAGATTGAAGGCCGTTATTTCGCAATCATTAGACTTTTTGGATAAAACGTTTTTACACTTTGATGGCTATGGGTAAGGAAAGAGTAACCTAAAAAGTTGCAAGGGTATACAAACTTCGACGCGGTCGAAGTTAACCCCGGCCCTCTGGTTTTATATTATACTCTGTCTCTTACCACTGGTGGGGGAAAATAGGAGTTAATTTATTTTTGCTACCTTCAGCTGATCTTAGCATTTACACTTGCATAAGAATTCAGACTTTAAGGAGCTGATTCACACTCTGAGTCTCTTACCACTGGTGGGAGAAAACTGCAGAGTTCCATTTTTCGAAGGACCAAATGAATCCGGCTCGAAGGACCAAAATGAATAAATACCTATTCCCGAAGAGAAAAGAAAATAACCCAATCTTCATTCGTTGAATGCAAAATATGAACTGATTTTATAATTTAAAAGTACGGAGTTTATATAGGATTATCTTAGGCTCTAGGAGGTAACAATTGTTCTTAGAAGATCTTATTCTGGACTCACACCCACGTATTTGGGGGGTTGAAAATTAACTATTATTTTGGGCACGGCGTCGGCCACTTGACATTCCGCGGTTGTGATCTTTTGGGTTAGTTTTAGAATTACAAATGTTTTTTCCCACCTTGTGTGTGGCTGATTGTAATTTTAGACATATGATAGATTAGTTGTTTGGTACAAAGGTACCATTGTATTGTATTTTCTTTAGTGCATCTAATTTGGTGAAGCCAGCTCAGATGAACACTATGTTTATTCTTAAGCACTTGTAGTGGAAAATGACTTAATCTCTGAAAACTTTTTATTGGGTAAGGATATTTTTTGTCGGGATGGCAATAAACTAGTTTTTCACGGAAACAAATGTTAGGTAAATGTTCAATATCGAAAATGGAAATCACTTTAACATCAAACGTCCCATGTTATACGAAACCATACATACACACACATTCGTCGAAGTGCGGACGCGTTCTCGTCTTCGCTCCCAAGTATAAAGGGCTGTGAATAAAGGGCTCGATTTGGTAGTGCAAGTGCCTGTGATAAGTGTCTACTTGCCAGAGTCCAAATCTTGTCCGGCGGTCGTCGAATACCCAGTGCCCAGGGCCTTTTGTGTACACCGGTCCATGAGCCTGCGTTTTTTTTCCTCGGTGACCAGGGGGGTGGGAGGCACTCTGTCCCGTTCCGTTACTTGTGGATGCGTCGTGTTGGTGTGTCGGGTTTGTATTTTTATTTTTTTTTTTTTGAAGTGAAAACTTCTTTAGAATCGTTGGGAGTGATTTGAGACTCGATGAAACGAAAAAAAGCGACACTAAAAAGAGACATACATATAGATCTTATAGCCTGCGAGAGAATGAGATAGAACAGAGTTATATAGCGTTCCTTATTTGTGTTTGCTCAATTCTTTTCGGTAGCCGAAGTGTTTCGGCGACGATATTGGATAGTTCGGGCACCGTCGGCTGGTCTTTGCTTGTCGACGCCGGCAGAATTTAATTCTGCCGACGTCGGTATAGTTGACCGATGCGGCGACATTGTCGACTGGGGACATTTGGTACTGGAGGGAATTATTATACAAAATATACATACATATAAAGGTACAGATGATATATGTATTTATGTACAATGTACATATATATGCATATGTACATACATATGTATTTATATGTTTGTGCACACTTGGCCTTGAAAACGTGTGCACACTTGACACTTGAAAACGCATGCGCCATATTTTTTTTTTTTTTTTTTTTTTAAAAAAAAAAAAAAATAAAAAAAAAAAAAAAAAGGGAAAAAAAAAAGAGGGGGAAAAGGAAAAAAAAAGATTGGGGACCGCGGGGGGATTGTGTGTTGGTCCTCCCCCCCCCTGCTTTTTCTACTTTTCCCCCCCCCCCCCCCCCCCCCCCCCCTTTCTTTTTTTCGTCTCGGGGGGGGGGGGGGGGGCGGCCCCCCCCCACGGTAGAGTTTCCCCCCCTCCCGGCGAGGTTACGCCGCCCCCCCCCCCCCCCCCCCCCCCCCCCCCCCCCCTTTTCTTCTCCTTTTTAGTGGGAGTCGCACCCCCCCCCCTTCCCCGAAGCCCCCCCCCCCCCCCGGGGCACCCGGGGGAGAGGGGGGGAACCACAGGAACCCCCCAAGCCCCCGGGCAAAGGAGAAAAGAAATATCCCCCCCCCCCCCCCCACCCGTGTGGGGTGGGGGAGGAGTGTATTGGGGCGTCGCCCCCCCCCCCCGGGGCCCCCCCCCCCCCCCCCCCTGCCCCTGCGGGGGGGGCGCCCCCCTCCCCCGGGTTGTTCCCGTGCCGCGGCTTGGTTGCCTCCGCCACCCCGGGGCCACCAACGGGGGCGACGCCAATCCCGGCCCATCCAGGGACACACCCGCGCACCAAAAGGGGTGGGGAAGAGCCCCAAAACCCCCAAACCCAAAAAAAAATTTAGAGGCCCCTGGGCCTCCACCCCCCCCCCCCCCCCCTAAACCCCAAAACCAAGTTAAGAAAGGGGGGGAGGGGAATGGAGGTAAAAAAGTTTTACCCCCCCCGGCGGGGGCCGGGCCCCGGGCTACAGGAACCCAGGAAGAAAAAAAGGGGGGGGGGGGGGGCGGGGCGGCGGTTGTTACCCTTATGTATGTATATGTATGTAACGTAGCGGCTCGATGTCAAGGCCCGATTGACAGGACGAATTGGTGTTTAAAATGTGGCAGCAAGGACCACAAAATAAGAGACTGCGCAAATAATGCCAACTGTTGCCTATGCGCAGCCAGAGGTGTCACCGAGCGGGCACATATAGCTGGCAGCCTTAGGTGTCCATCCGCAAATGCAAGCGGGCAAGAGAAGCCGGCCCCACGAAAACGCCATGTTTAATTTTATCCAATTAAACCTGAATCACTGCGAAGCGGCTCACGAGCTGCTGAAGCAGCGGGTGCGCGAAATGAGATCTGACGTGGCAATCATAAGTGAGCCTTTTCGTAGGATGTCTGCTGAGAATTGGATATGCAGTAATTCCGGCAAGGCCGTGCTTTGGGCATGTGGCAATCCCAGTGTACAACTGCGTTCGAGGCTAGCAGGCGGGCATTTTGTCAGAGCCTTAATAAACGGCAAGTGGATCTACAGCTGCTATTTCCCGCCTAGTCTAGACTATCTGGACTTCTGCGAATCGCTGGACGAACTAGCGGCGGACGCGAGAGCGCACAGCCCGTCCGTAATAGCTGGAGACTTCAATGCGTGGGCCCAAGAATGGGGCAGCAGCATAACAAATGCTCGCGGGCGCGCCGTTCTAGAGTCGCTAGCCTCATTAGACGTCGCACTTCTAAACTGCGGCTCTCGCAACACGTTCAACAGCGCAGGCAGAGGATCAATAATCGACCTTACCTTCGTCAGCAACAGCTTGGCGAGATTTGCTGCATGGCGGCTGGATGACAACTACACAGCCAGCGACCATGAGGCCATCATCTTTTCCCTTGGACAGGCAGCTCGAACACAACAGACGCGTACCCAGGCAGTGGAATTACCATATAAAGCTGACACGCTTAACACCCAGGCATTTACAGCTGCAATTTACAATGCGACGCTGGCTGCGGGATCTGCTCAAGGTATGGCAGACCAGCTATGTGGCATGCTGGCATCAGACTGCGATGCGAGTATGGCCCGCTCCAGACCATTCAATAAACATCACCAACCAGTCTTCTGGTGAAATGATGAAATTGGAGATCTACGAAGGGCTTGCCTAACCGCAAGAAGGCGTTACCAAAGGGCAAGGAAGCGGCTGGACGTAAACTGGCCTCAGATGCACTCCACTTTCAGCCAAACGAGAAAATCACTGAAGAAGGCCATCCTTGCAGCCAAAAAAGAGGTTTTCCTCAAGTTGTGTGACTCAGCGGAGCACGACCCCTGGGGTAAGGCCTATAAACTAGTTGTAAAACGTATCCATGCAAACCGGCAATCCGCGCCAACAGGTGCCGCAGACCTCAAAAAATAGTCGACGCTCTCTTTCCAAGCCGATCGAACCTTTTTAGCGCACTGCCCATCGCACCTGCAAGGCTTTCTACCATCGATGCAGTCTCCACAGAAGAAAATTTAGGCGCAGCCAAATCGCTTTAGCCCGGTAAGGCCCCAGGCCCGGATTTATTCCCGAATCGTGCAGTCAAACTGGCTATGACGCTACGCCCAGAAGCATTTGTTGAAACCTTTAATAAATGCTTATTGGAGGGAGTTTTTCCATCGCAGTGGAAAGTTCAAAAACTGGTTTTGCTGCCAAAGCCGGGGCAGCCACCTGACGTAGCATCCTCCTACAGGCCGATTTGTCTAATAGACACAGTCGGCAAAGTCCTGGAAGGACTAATCAACACTAGGTTAAACGATCTAATCAGCAGGAGCAATGGCCTCTCGGAAAACCAATTCGGCTTTCGGAAGGCAAGGTCGACAATAGATGCAATCAGCAAAGTAGTTAATATTGCTGCAAATGCAATCGAGGGCTCCCGGTGGAAGGGCGGCTCTAAAAAATACTGCCTGGTCGTCACAATAGACGTTAAGAACGCCTTCAACACAGGGGACTGGGGCTGCATCCTGGGCTCGGTGTGTAGGCTGGAAGCGCCGGTATACCTGCAAGCCATCATACGGAGTTATTTTGATGGGAGAGTGCTGCGATTCAACACAGACGAGGGCTACGACAGTCGCCACATTTCTGCCGGGGTTCCACAAGGGTCCGTATTGGGCCCGCTACTGTGGAACATAATGTACGACGGCATTCTGAGGATCCCTCTACCACAAGGATGCGAAACCATCGGATACGCAGATGACGTGGCGTTAGTAATCGTAGCGAAGGATCTTGCGACGACTGAAGCGTTTGCATCCTGCGCAATTGAAAAAATTACGAGCTGGCTTCACTCAGTCGGTCTCTCACTGGCAGTGCACAAAACAGAGGCGGTGCTTATTAGTAGTAGGAAGACAGTGGAAGTTGCGAGGATACTAGTAGAGGGATCTGCGATTGTCTCAAAGCGGGCTATACGTTACCTGGGCGTATGGATAGGCACTCGTCTATGCTTTCGGGAACATCTGAATCAAGTACAGACCAAGGCGGCGAGTACTGGGCAGGCCTTGTCCCGAATCATGTTAAATACCAGAGGCCCGAAACAGGAGCGCAGGCTGCTGCTAGCGAGTGTGCTAAAGTCAGTGATATTGTATTCAGCGCAAGTATGGTCGCAAGCTATTCACGTCCCGTCATACAGAAGAGGCATTAAAGCCACATATCGTTTATGCGCACTTCAAGTGTGCAGCGCTTTCAGGACCGTTTCGGAGGACGCTGCGTTGGTAATTGCGGGTATGATCCCAATCGACATACTTGCCGATGAAGCCAAGGCGATCGCCGTAGCTGTCAGCCGCGGCACACCCAAAAAAGAGGCCAGCTCTGAGCCGACAATTCGGAGTCTTGTGACTTGGCAAAGACGCTGGGATGCCTCTAGCAAGGGAAGGTGGACGCATCTCCTCATCCCAAACATAACGGAGTGGACGGAGAGAAAACATGGGCAAGTTTCCTTCCAACTCACACAACTGCTTTCAGGTCACGGATGCTGCAGATCATATCTGCACCGGTTTGGGCATGAGCAAGTACCCTTTTGCTTGGTCTGCGGCAGCAGCACAGTCGAAGACGCAAGACATATCTTGTTTGAATGCGTCAGGTTCAACAGCGAGCGACAAAGGGTGGCAAACCTGATCAACACTGCCCTTACACCTGACAACTTGGTCACAGCTATGCTGGCCAAATCGGCGATCTGGGACGCAGTATGCGGCTTTGCGGGTGTGGTCTGTCAAGTCCTCAGACAAGAGGAACGCGCAAGAAACGGATAAGTACGCTAGCGACACGTTTTTGCGAAGCAATTCCCCCTGGGACGTCCCGCAAAAACTGTTTCTTATTATGCCTGCAGTCCGATAGAAAACATTGTATATTCTTATGTTATTGTTTTTATGTTATAAATAAAGGAATTAAAAAAAAAAAAAATATGTATGTATGTACATTTTCGGCCGGCAAGTGTGCATGCATATACATAAGTACGCTTTTGTATACATACATATATTTTTTTTTTTTTTTTTTATTTTTCAAACATATTTATATTCATATATACGTATATATACGAATTATTTGGTTTATTTATTATTTTTATTTTTATTATTATTATTATTTTTTCTCCGGAGCTACGGTGAGCGATACCTAATACTTGCTTAGACCAAGCGTCCTACGAATGTTTGTGTGTATGTTAGTACGTCTGTGTAATACACGCGTTACGACGCTCATAATAGCAACCGCGTGTGCTGTATTGCGTCCGTATTTTTATATTCGTAAATATTTTCATTTTTAAATATTTACCGCAATTATGCCGAAAAATAATGCAGAAAAGTGTCGTGAATATCGACAGAAAAAAAATTTAAAAGACCACAAACGAGAGCAGGCGGTGTTCCAATATACCACAATCAAAATGACGGTGCTCGTATTGTAACTCCACAGATAGATATGAATGCAAAGCAACTAGAATCACTGTCTGTTCAGCTCTCTAAAGTGGGGGAAATATGTGCATGCGAAACCAGATTGAGCAATGGAAAAACAGTTTTAATTGTGGCAATTTATATTTCACCGAATCAATTAATAAATAGCATCACGGAATTCATTCATGAAAATTTAATAAAGTATACACCAGATTAATCGCGGATACTTAGAAAAGATTACGATCAGGTTCCAATGATTTTAAGTGGCGATTTTAACGTAAATTTTGCATTGGACACAGCGGTTCCTTTAATTGACTTTCTCAATACAACATTCAGTTTAAAAATGTGTAACAATCGCACTGAATCAACAACACGATCAAAAACAACAATTGACGCGGTATTTCAAAGATATGTTGACAACATCGAAACCAAAGCATTTGTATCATATTTTAGCTATCAGGATGAATAATAATAAAATGAAGAAAATAAAATATGACCTTTATAGCAATATTATAATGAACCTATAATTATCCCGCTCCTAATGCTGCTTTCGTCTCATTCTCTCTCATTTTGTTTTACGGAAGGTTTCACTTCTATCGTGTCTAACCGTTAGACGCACTTTTTTTTTTTTTTTTTTTGGTTCCCGCTTTTGCACCTCTTTGCCCACACAAATTCGTTCCTGCATGTTACAATCATCAGCTGCTACCAGGTTCGCCACATCAGTAGTTAGTACTAGTGTCGTCGTTAACAGCGCCCGGTGCGCTAACAGCACCCCCTCTATCACTCGATCGGCCACTGTGCACTCTGTTAACTGTTAACAGTCGGGCACCTTTGCTTTTGCACTACACGTAATCCGATACATGAACCCGCTCGTAACATAGCTGAGCGCCAAGCTACACATTTACTCGGTGTCGTTGTACGAGTCGCGCAAGTCGCTGTCGCATGGGCCGCTGGTTCAACTGCGCGCTGGGGATTCTTGGATTACTTGGAATTTGAATAAAATAATACAATAATTGCAATTTGTCACCTAATTGAATTTTCCCCCTAATACACATATATATATATTTGCTTGATGTTGACGGCATCGGCAGGTCAAAGGTTTAAGCAGCTGGAAGCATCTGGAGATTGAATATTTTTCTCCTTTTGCTGGTTTTTCTTTTTATTAATTTTTTTTGTTAAAAAATAAGTAAAGATCTAGCCAGAAGTTCCCGAGTCGTAGCGGAAAAACTCCCATCGATAGGCAGGGGGAAATACCAGCCCGCCGAGGGAATGCCACTGCAGCGGACGCCTCCGCCTCCAGGGCAAGCGGCATTACAACAGGCTGCCTCAAGTCTCGAGGCTCAAAATGCGGCGCTGACGGTGAACACTTGTCAAGATGCGAACCCAAAGCGATCTAGAGACTCCCCAGCGTATAGTCCTAATGGCGGCAGTAACGTACCCCCAAAAAATCGAAGGTACAGCCAAAGGTCATGGCACTGGACGAAATAAGTATCTTTCTGGACTCAATTGCTGTCCACTGGATGAACTGACCGAGCCTCGCGACCTTATTGCTGCGTTGGCAAAACAAGCAAGTGTTCACGAGGACTGTTGCACTGTCAGGAGTCTACGCCGCGGGCTCTTTGGGTCCAAAGTCGCAGTGCAGCTGAGACGGTGATGAAAAAGCTACTGGCATTAGGCAAAGTCCGTGTCGGTTGGTCCTGTTGCCGTATAAAGGAGCTGGACGAGCTGCCTAAGCTTTGCTACCAATGCCTCAGGGCGGGACATATATCAGCGAAATGCCCCAGCCAAGTAGATAGGTCCAACTGCTGCCTTAACCATTGTGCCGTGGCGCAGGATCTACTCCATCAGACCGTTCGCGAAGGCGGCTACGACTTGGCCCTAGTCAGTGAGCCATACAGATCGGAGAGGAACGCCGACTGGGTATCCGACATCAGCGGTAAGGCTGCTATTTGGTCCTTTGGGAATATTAGGCTTCCAATTGAGGAAATCGCCCAGATGGAGGGCTTCATCCGGGCCAAAGTCGGAGGGTACTGGGTCTATAGTTGCTACCTGCCTCCCAGCTACACCCTAGAGAGGTTTGGATGTATCATCGACGCCATTTCTGTCGACGCTAGGGGCCGATAAGGAGTCATCACAGGCGGCGACTTTATTGCTTGGGCAATTGAGTGGGGCAGCACTCGCTCCGACGCACGGGGCCTCCTTTTGCTCAAGTGTTTCTGTAACCTCAGTGTCTCGCTGCTCAACTCAGGCACAAGGAATACTTTCAGTAGAGCCGGTGCAGGATACATTGTCGACCTCACGTTCGTCAGTGACTCTCCAGCTTGCCAGTCGAATTGGGAAGTTGGACGTCACTACACCGGTAGCGACCACGAGGGCATTGTCTTCACCGTTGGGGCAACCATGCAACGAGCTGAGCGAACGCCTCCCACCGGGAAAAGCTACAAGCTTGAGTCCCTAAACCTGTACACGTTTAGCAGCGTGTTGGAGAATTTACGCGATGTACGCCTAGGAGATGTAGACGCGGCAGCCAACTCTATCATGTCGACACTCGAGAGGGCCTGTGATGAGAGTATGTCCCAGCGCAACGCATACAGAAGACACCACGAACCAGCCTGTTGGTGGAATGACCGTATCGCCGACGTTCGCCGCAGATGCTTCCGCGCGAGGCGCATGTACCAGCGGGGTAAAAGGACGCCAGCCTTCTCAGACCTGCATCTGGACTACAAGCAGTGTTGTAAGGCTCTCAAAAAGGCAATCAAGGACAGCAAAGGAGTGTTTCCTGGCCCTTTGCGACTCGGCAGAGCAGGACCCAGACTGTCGTGAATCGCATATAGACAAGACTCCGGCATCAAAGGATGCCCAGACCGTTCGGGGCATACTCTCTTCCCTCAAATAGTGAATGAATTGCATCCTCCGCTTCACCCACACATAGAGGAATGCACAGTGGACGAGGTACTCGACATAGTCCGGAAGCTTAAGCCAGCGACGGCTCCAGGCCCGGAATCCCCAACCAGATATTCAAGATTGCGGTCTCTTTACAGGCTGAGTCCTTTGTAGACTTGTACAACAGTTGCCTGAGGGAAGGTGCCTTTCCATCCATATGGAAAAAGCAGAACCTAGTTCTGCTAACGAACCCAGGAAAAACTCCGCTCGAAGCGTCCTCGTTTAGGCCGATCTGCCTCTCAGACACGGCAGGTAAAGTCCTGGAGACCCTTATCTGCGCAAGGCTTAGCTCAACCATCCAAGCCAACGGAGGACTTTCGGAACAGCAGTTCGGTTTCCGGAAGGCCAAGTCCACAACGGATGCCATTGCACGTGTGGTTAACATTGCGGCGGACGCGATCGCCGGTGCTAGATGGAAAGGGGGATCGAAGGAGTATTGTCTGGTAACCACCCTAGACATAAGAAATGCCTTCAATTCGGCCAGATGGAGCCGTATCCTAGCCGCATTAGCCGACTTTGGAGTCCCACAATACCTCCTTAGTTGCGTGCGTCAATATTTCCAAGGAAGGAGGTTGAGGAACGCTCGGATGACGCCATCCAAAAGTCGAGCAGTGGCTCCAGGCCGCCGGCCTCCAGTTGGCAGCTCACAAAACGGAGGCAGTGCTTATCAGCAGCAGGAAGACTGTGGAATCTGCGAAAGTACGGGTGGGCAGCGCTGTGATAGAATCCAAGAGGGCCATTAAGTATCTCGGCGTTCTATTGGAGACAAGGCTCAGTTTTAGGGAGCATCTACAATATTCTAACGAAACAGCAGCCAAATCCGCAAACGCTCTATCGCGCATTCTTCTACCACATCGACGGCCCTTTTTGCAGCACCAGCGTGGATCGACGGTATGAAGGAGAAGAGCTATCGAAGAGGACTCGAAGCAACCCATCGGCTAAGCGCGATAAGACTCTATAGTGCATTCTGCACAATCTCGGATGACGCGGCGCTCGTCATTGCAGGAATGATGCCGATCGACTAACAGGCAGCGATCATCGAGGCAGTCGCCAAGGTTAGACGAGGTGACAGCTCAGATGGTCCGGGAGCAACGCGCGGCCTAGCGCGGCAACAAAGCATGCGGAGGTGCCAAGAGCGCTGGGACACCTCGACCAAGGGAAGATGGACTCACACGCTCATCCCTGACATTAGCGCGTGGGTTTTGCGTATACACGGCGAGGTAAACCATTACCTGACCCAACTGCTGAGTGGTCACGGCTGCTTCAGGATGTATCTGAAGAGATTCGACCACGATACTTCGGACGAATGCACCTAGTGCCGCGGCGATATATCCGAAGATGCCGAGCTTATTTTGCTGCATTGCCCCAGGTTTGAAGCGGCAAGATTTTCCCTGGAGTGTGCAATGGGGCTTCGCGCAACATTGGAAAATTTGACCAGGCTGATGGTCGCTGATCCCCGAGCCTGGGATGCCGTCAGCACTTTCGCGTCAGTGGTGATAAAAGAGCTCAGGAGGAATGATGCATGAGGAATGATCGCCCAGGGCCCTGTCCCGCTTGACCCTGTAATTGTATTGTACTGTCTTTTACGATGATTCGCGGCGCCATAATATATTGTTATTATAGTATATCTTTTATATGTTACGTTAATATGTTGTTATGTATGTATGAGTAATAAATGGAATTAAAAAAAAAAAAATAAATAAATAAATAAAAAATAAAAATATGAAACCATACCGAACACTGTTTGCGCTCAGACCAATAGGTTACGAATGTGGGATTTGTGCCCACAAGAATTAGAATAGTTGTTATATTAAGTATATTATTTATTAAAATAGGTAATTATTGACGGGACAATGGGTTTTGACAAAATTATGTATTGACTCATTCACACACACGTCCAGTGCTGCCATAATTTTTCGAGCAAGAAAAGCCAGATTGACGCAAAAAAAAAGTGAAAAACGCTAAATAAAAGGGAAAAAAAGCTGAAAAAAAGCTAGTTATTAAAACAATATTTTCTTAGAAATTTAAGTTTGTAATAATAATAATTCATTTATTTATTTTTATATTTCACTTAATATCTCATTTAAATTTACTTCTTCCTCGTCAGGATAATAAGATCGGTTGCTCACTGCACGCAACAATTTTTGGGGTAAAATGTAATCATAGCAGCATTTGGTACTACGATTAAGTCCGTATCTGAAATTGAAAATTAATTAAAAAAATGAACATAAATACTTTTTATTTCCTTTTTACCTGACGGTTAAAATTGAGTTGAGCGTGCTTAAATTCATGCCATTTCTTAATTTGGATTTAACCAAGTTCATTTGGCTCCAGACTCCAGATACTCCAGACCCTCAGGAAAGCAATTCTTGCAGGCATGGTTTACTGCCAGTTGCACAGAGTGGCAAACGCATTTTATTAAAAGAAGTGAAGGAGCATCCTTCTTCAGCTCAGTATAGACGCTTCGATTAGAACCTATCATGACATTTGCGTTATCTGTGCCGATGCCTATTAAGTTTTGCACATCCAGTTTCCAATTGTTTAGTTCTTCCTTTATTCCTTTAACAATTGATAAAGCATCTCCACTCTCTAGCGAAATTAAGCTAAGAAACGTTGAAACCATCACTCTACGCTCAACAGAAACGTAATTAATAACAACACCTAAACAACACAACAGTCAAAATTAGAAATATACATGAACTTACATATATTAAAATCATTTCAATCTTTTAAAAATATCGAAAATTTGCAAATAATATTTATTTACCGAGTAGCTTTGTAAAAGTTATGTCAGTAGATTCATCCAAAATCAAACTGAATTTTGCGTCTCCAACGTCATTTCGAAGCTCCTCGCGAAAATGTGGAGCCAACGAATTTTTATGATATATGTGCATTTGGTCCGATGCAATTTAATTCGAGACACTGTTTCGCTGTTGCCGAATTTTGTTTGGCAAAGAGTGCCAAGGTGATCAATCGGAGCAATTGCCGTGTGCTTTGCTGCAAAGAGGCAAAGGGCTACCTCTTGCTCAACGGTTTTTATTGGCGCTTGACCAAAGTCAATTTTTCCTTTTGTGCAAAGCCACTCAGTGCACCTTGATGTTTTTTGTTGCCGAGTGGGCGCGCAGGTCCGAAAGTTTTGCAGTCAAGCCGCATTTGCAGTAGCTCAATAGGCCTTTGAAGCATCTACTGTGTCCTTTCGAAGCCAGTCCTTAAACTCTGCACTTTTCAGCCACACCTCGCGAATGTTTTGTTTATACGTTTTGGGCATAATGATAGTTAAAATATGAAACTTTAAGAAACAATTGTTGACGCTCCAAGCTCGTGGTGATTTCGATAGTTTCCTTATCGAAAGTCTCTAATCGATACTACTGCTCAAAATGTATAGTGTTAAAAAATGGATAAAAGTAAAGCTAAAAAAATCTAAAAAAATTTGTAAAGCTAGAATTCCCGCTACCCGCTGTTTTCAAATTTTTTCCCGCAATTCTTAATAAAAGAAGTCAGATCTGACTTGAAAATAGCTAAAATGGCAGCACTGCACACGTCGTTCGTCGTTCGTCGTTTTCTCTCGACCCTTCTCTTTTCACTCTGCCTTGCCACCTCGTCTTCTCTTTCATTGCCATCTCGTCGATCAGCTGCTTCGGTAGTAGGTTCTGGCCTTACAGCGTTACCATACCATCCGCACAGATCGGCCATCCTTAAATGCATTTGCCCCAAGTGCGTCGTCGTCTTCTTCAAAGTCGTCATCATCGGCTTTGGAGTCATCTTCATTTTCGTCGTCTTTATCACTCTAGTTTAGGAGTCGTCTGTATCGTAGTTAGAGGTGTCATCATTCAATTCGTGGTTTTCCGCATCGCCTTCATGGTGGTCATTATTTGTTTTCAGCATCGTCGTCACCATCGTAATCGTCATTCTCATTATCATCGTTGTAATCATCATTATCATCATCTTCGGAGTAGTCATCATCATTAACGTCGTTATCATCATCTTTATCATTGTAGTTATTTTCTTAGTTATCAGCAACATCTTCATCGTCGTCTACATAAGGGATCCATTTCTTTATATATTCGGCGCAAGTAGTCGTATTTTTTGTGCCATCTACAAAGTGTGCATCTTTAGTGACATCATAAGTATCCTTTGATTTGACTTTAGTTACTCGATAAGGACCTAATTACTTTGGCTTTAACTTCAGTCCACCTCCGAATTGAGTACGTTTAATTGCAACAAGATCGCCTTCTTTATAAATTGATGCATTGCTATCATTTCCTCATCAATTATTTGCTTCAATTGGATATCAAACTTTGTACGCATTTTAACTCCAACTAATAACTCGAACGGCGTAATATTTGTGCTTCTAGAGTGAGATGAATTTATTGTTTGCTGAACTTTTCCAGCAAAATTATACCATTTGCTCGGGTCATCAACAGAAAGCTTGGATAAAACAGATATAATAATAGCATTAAGTCTCTCTACTTGCCCATTTGCTCTAGGCAGTCCGGTAGTAACAGCGTGATGAAGGATGTTCTCTGAATGGCAATACTCCTTAAAGTCTTCTGATGTGAAAGCAGATCCTCTATCTGTAATAATCTGGACTGGGTTTCCAAATGCGAGACTTTGTGCTTGCAATCTCGATATAACTTCTTGGGCGGATGTCGCCTTAGTCGTATTTGTTGAATGCATCTATAACAGCTAGGATGTGTTTGTATCTCTGCTTTTTCCCTTGTTTGCGGTTTGAGGTAATACACGGAATGCAGCATCTAATATGTCGTTCTACTTTGGCCTCAAGTTTCGGTATATAATATTCTTTCGCAATTATGTCTTTCGTCTTCCTGATAGAAAAGTGTCCTCTCTCATGAGCTTCTTTGATAACATCACGCTGGAATCGTATAGGTACAACTATAAGTTCAACGTCGTTCACCAGCTTACATAAGAGACCGGCTTTCATAAAGTAATCATTGTGTGATGCTTTTTCAGATAGAATATCGATAATTGCTTTTATCTCGTCGTCTTGTCCTTGAAGATACTTTAGTTTGCTGATTGCTGATTAACATTACTGGATTTCGGCTTAAGGCGTCGGCATGCCGAATACGCGTTCCTTCTCGATGCTCCACCTCGAAGTCAAAATCTTGTAGCATTAGAATCCATCGGGCCACTCGTGTGCCAACGACTCGTTTTTCCATGGTTTTGGTGAAAGCATTACAGTCGCTTACGAGTTTGAACCGGATGCCAAGTAAGTAGACTCGGAATTTGTTGAGAGCTTCAATAACGGCTAGTATCTCCAGTTCGTAGCTTGAAAACTTCATTTGTGCGTCCGTTGTGATCCTGCTCATATAATATACTGGGTGTAGTTGTCCATCTTCAGGTGAGACTTGTAAAAGTACTGCTCCAAACCCGTCAATCGAAGCATCGGTGTGGAGCTCCGTCTCATGGTTAAAATTAAAGATTTTTAATACGGGCCTCTCTGTGATCAATATATTTAACCTGTTGAATGATTCGATTTCAAGATCATTAAAGTGGAATTTAGTATTTTGTTTAAGTAGATTCGTTAGAGGCTTAGCTATTAATCCGAAATTTTTGATAAATTTTCTAAAGTATCCAACCAATCCTAGGAAACTTTGAAGTTTCTTCTCGTTTGTGGGCTGGGGAAATTTAGTTACAGCTTAGGTTTTCTCTTCAGAAATACACATCTTTTGGTCTTCCATTTCGTGCCCTAAAAACTCGACTCTTTTCTTTAAAAAACTGCATTTTTTTAAGTTGATCATCAGGCCGTAATTTTCACTGTTTCAGGACTTCTTTGAGATTTGATATAGCATCGTCTTCATCTTTAGCTGGAATAATGATGTCATCTACATATGGAATCGCGATATTTTTACGAGTCAGCTCCCGAAATATAGCATTGATGTGCCTTTGAAAAACACTAGGAGAGTTCGCTAGTCCCAATGGTACCTTCAGAAACTGGTATTGCCCGTTGTGGGTTACAATAGATGTATATTTTCGGCTTTCCTCCTCGACATCAACATGGACGAATCCATTTTTCAAGTCAATAGTGCTGAATTTCTTTGCACTTACCAATCTGTCCAGTTGGTCTTCGATTAAGCGTAAAGGAAATTGGTCTCGTAATATAACCTTGTTAATCTTTCTATAGTCGATACATAGTCGTTTTTTTACCAGGACTACGGGGCTACTGTATTCTGATTCAGAGTACTCGACTATACCTTCTTTTAACCATTCTTCGACTTGTTGGTCTACTACGGAACGCTCGTTATAACTGATTCTACGCGGACGCGAGTAGATTGGGGTATCATCATTAACTAAGATTCTCATTTTTACGTTTGTCGAACTTGCATTTACGGGTTTATAGTTCTTTATCAGTTCGCGTACTTCATTCTTTGCGGAATTGCTTGCATTAGCTTCAATATTTAAATCAATCTCGTTAACAATTGATGCATTTATTTTCATCAATACTGAAATTTCTGCTTCAAGCTCGATACTGTCACTCTTTCTTACACTTATCCCGTCACAATTTATTTTTACTTCCGCATTTTTACAAAATTCTTCGCCTAACAGCAAGTCTTCATCAAGAAATTGTGCATACAATTACTAGATATACCGATTTGAATTCTTGACCGTCAATTACGAATGGTTTTTCAATAAAAGCGTTCATCTTTAAACCGTCGATTGTTATCTCTTTATACATACATGTGGTTTTTTTTTTGTTAACGTTTAATATATATTTGTTGAATCTACTCTTAAATTAGAGCCTAACAACAAGTTTGAGATATTTTTCTTAATCTAGTACTTATGATGTATCCAGGGGATATTGCAGGCGGCCCTAATCATTTATTATTGGGTTAGTCTGTCATTTCTTCTAAGACGAGTTCTGTTATTAGTTCGCGTAAGGGAATTGGCAAGAACATTAGGGTGTACATCGAGTTTCGCAGAATACTTTAGTTGTTGACTACCTATTTCATATTTTACGCTAGGTATATTTAGATCATTTTGAATGTTGTCGTTCCGTATGTACCACGGAGCCCCAGTGATTGATCTTAAAATCTTCGACTGCGCCCTTTGTATAATGTCGACATTGCTGGTACTTGCATTTCCCCATAGTACGGCACCGTAAGTCCAGATGGGTTTCAGTACGGAGTTGTATAGGAGGACTTTATACTCCAGACGTAGAGGGGACCGAGCATTGATGGTCCAATGTAAGCTACTCGCTTTCAGTTTAAGCTGTGACTTTTTTGCCTCGATGTGCTTGCGCCAAGTTAGTCTCTGTCTAAGTGGATACCAAGGTAAGTGACATCCACGGCTTGAGGAATTGGTACGTTGTTTAGAATTATAGCTGGACAGTTTCTTCTGTTAAGCGTAAATGTAACATGTTTGCATTTCTGCTCGTTGACCCGGATACGCCAGGTTGCTAGCCATTCCTCTACCACCTTGAGGTGTTCCTCTAATTTGGCAGAGGCTTGTATTGGGCATTTGGATCTGCTGAGGATTGCCGTGTCATCGGCAAAAGTGGACGTTGTAAGTCCTAAACTCGTTGGTAAGTCTGCAGTGTACAGCAGGTAGAGCAATGGGCCGAGTACACTGCCTTGCGGTACACCAGCTTCGATTTCAAATTCAGCCAAGACGGAGCCATTACATCTTACAGCGAATTTTCTATTGTAAAGGTAAGATTCCATGAGTTTGTGGGTGTACTGTGGAAGTTTCTGCCGGATTTTAAACATTAGACCCTCCAGCCAAACTCTGTCGAAAGCCTGGGCAACGTCGAGAAAGACAGCCGTACAGTATTCTTTTAGTTCGAATGCTGTTCGTATTTCGGATGTTATACGATTGACTTGTTCAATTGTCCCATGTTTTTTCGCGGAAGCCGAACTGGTGTGAAGGAATTGTGTTCTCCGATGCCAGAAATGAGTTTAGGCGAATCTGCAGGACCTTTTCAAAAAGCTTCGAAAGACATGGCAGCAAACTAATTGGCCTATAGGATGATGGTTGGGTTTTGTCCTTTCCCACTTTAGGAATCATGATGATAGTGGACCTTTTCCATGCTCTTGGGAAGTAGCCAATTCTTATTATAGCTTTGAACATTTTGCAGATGTATTGTATGTCGATGGTAGGGAGTTCTAGGATCATTTTCGGTGTGATTAGGTCATGGCCAGTGGCTTTGTTCGGCTTTATGTGGTTTTTAATAACTGCAGTGATCTCATCCGATTGGAGTTCCGAGTACTCACTATCCGTTAATGTGCTCGAAGAGGGAAGTACAAATGAGTTTGATGTTGGATTTGGCTGGAAAACCATTTTAAGATGTGTGGCAAATACGGATGCCCTCTCTTCGTCACTGCGGGCCCATCCACCGGTGGGACCCCTTATTGGTGAAACTGTCTCTGTAGGAGCGCTTAAAGTTGGGTGGGCTTTCCACAGAGGATGTTTAGTGCTGGATGGACTGAGCTTTTCTATGTATTTCCTTTGAGCCCAGATTTCCTTTTGTCTTAACTCCTTGGAGAGGTTGCGGCTGGCATGCCTTAGGCGAAGTTTTGCTGCTGGTGATCGAGTAACCTGCCATTCTCTTCTTAGATGTCGTTTTTCCGTTACCAATTGTTCTATCCGCCGGTTCGTAGGCCTGACAGCATGTTTAGCGTAAGTAGAGGCATGTGGAGTAGATACTCTTGCTGCAGCTCCCATCATCGACTCAAGTGTAGAGACGCACATGTCAATGTCCTCTGCAGCGTCCAGTTTCGGCGAACAGTCAATGTGGGCACTCATGTACATTTTAAATTTAAGCCAATTTGTTTTGTTGTTTGTAAGTATATATGGGCGATCAAGTACTTGAGGTCTTGTTAACAGTGTGAATAGCACTGGAGAGTGATCGGAGGTTAAAACTAGCAGTGTTTTTGCAGTGATCCGATTACGCGGAATCCTCTTGGTTACTGCGAAATCAATCAAGTCAGGCACTTTCTGTGGATCTGTGGGCCAATAAGTAGGCCTACTTGGTGAGACGCAATCCATCTTATTGAGGGGGTTGACTATTGTGTTGTACAACTGCTTGCCTTTAGGATTTACCAGGCGTGATCCCCAGTGCGTATGTTTGGCGTTATAGTCCCCTGCTGCAATGAAGCGTTCTCCGAGTGTGTTAAAGAAACCGGTGAATTCCTTTTCAGAGATTGAGAAGCATGGAGGGCAGTACAGGGCAACCAACGTAGTGTTGCCGCAGCTGGTTTGGACGGTTATAGCAGTTGCTTGAAGGTGCTGTGTTTCGAATCTGTTGAGGAACGAGTGTTTTATACGGTTTTTGATTAGAATACTAGTCCCGCCATGAGCTTTTCCGTCTGGATGGTTTGTTGCGTAGAAGGCATATTTTGGTATTTGAAAATTATTTTTTTATGTTAAATGTGTTTCAGATATCAGCATGACGTCGATTTCACTTGAATCTAGGAATAGTTGCAGTTCATTTTTGTGCTTGGAGACGCCGTTAGAATTCCAAAGACCTAGACTTAGGGAAGCCATTATTTATTCTCGATAAGCTTCTGGCTAAGCAGGTTTTGATTCCGCATCAGTTCCTGCATACAGTTTTGCATGAACGTCATAAAAGCAGTCATGTTTTGATTAAGTGAGATCAATAGGGCCTCTAAACCACTTGGAGTTTGCTGGCCAAGTTCTGGTGCGCTAGGTTGCGGATTCTGTAGATGATGGGTACGGGTTTTTTCGCGGGCTCCGTTTGTCCGTTCGATACACTAGCGAAGGAACACTAGACTTTAGCAGGCATGTTAGATGATCTAACAGCCTTGGCGAAGAATTCCTCCGGTGTAGTTGAGGTGATTTTTGTCCAGGGCGCCCGTTTAGGTGATTTAAGATCCTTGAAGACAGACCTGTAGTTGGCTGTGTGGTTCCCTCGACAGTTACTGCATAGTCTTAGTGCGACGTTGTTTCTGTCCTTGGGGCAAATGCCATCTTTATGATGTTCGCCGCAGCCAACACACACTGACCTAAGATTGCAATTGTTAGCGGTGTGGTTGTATTCCTGGCAGTTTTTACACAGAGGTGGTTGGTATCTCTTATGAGGCTCCTCTACGGTGATTCTTCTGTGCAATAGGAGCTGAAGGTTGTAGATTGGATGCACTTCATTTGGCTTCGTCCGCTTTGCATCTGGTTGGAGCTCGATTTTAAAGAGCGGCTGTGCGACTTTATTCCTGTTGATGATGTTGACAACGGACTTAACCGCAAACCCTTTTTCGGCCAATGCGTCAGCTATTTCTTGGGGTGGGACCGATGGCTCGATCCCCTTTAACACAACCTGGAGCCCTTTACTGCTTTTTAGTTGGTAGGTATAGATGTTGATGTTAGAGGTACTTTTCGATGATGCGGAAATTGTCCTCAGTTTGGGTTTGACATTTAATTTCTTAATTTCACTTTATCTACAGCGCCGGCTTGATCGTCTTGCTGATCGGTAAGAATTTTAAAACGATTCCCGCTTAGAAGTGCTGTTCGATAATTTGGTTTGGTTATTTTCGGCATATTGCCACTTTTTTTCTTTTGCGGGCTTAGCTTCCGCTTAGTTATTTTAATATATCTATCCATTCCAGTTTGGACAGAAGGCGTTGGGATGATTGTCGTGGCTGACTCTGGGCGACTTGTCGTTGACGGCTTGAGGCAGGTCAATACTTCGGCAGACGTTGCAGTAGTTGCTGTCAACGAGCTGACGGTGCTGGTCGGTGCAATCGGTGACCCAGTTATCGATATTGATGGAGAAGCACACTGCTCTCTCCACGGTAAATTGCTGTTGATTGCTGAGTGGCTTGCACTTTCGGTGTGATTGCTTACGGTAGCATTCAGTGGGGTCGGCGACACCACCGAAAAGTACGCGTTGTTGCGTAGGACCGAGAGACGACGCTCACGCTGCTGTTGTACAAGTAGTTCTTGTAGCTGTTGCTGGTGGGGATCAAGAGAGCTTGGGCCCGAATTGGTAGACATGGCTTTTCCAAAAAAAAAAAAAAAAAAATTCTCACTTTGTTGTTGCAACTTACAATTAGTATTTATTGGTATTAGAACAAACTAACAGCAATATGGTTGCAAATAGGCGTCTCTGAGGCGATTGAGAGCCCTACACAATTTTTGCAAACGCGGTCTTTTAATTTTTTTACACTAAATTTTGCGGAGTGCATTAAAAAACACGTCTGCATGCGGCGGTGGTTGAATTTATTTCCAGCGAGTGGGGCAAAAACTTTTTAACGAAAATCCCAACGAGGAATTCATTCCTGATTTTTTGAAATACTTCACCAACTTGGTGCAAATTGACACAATGAAGCTCATGTCAGGAACAACATCGATAGCTTTTTCCACAGCGTTGTTCAGCAGATGGTTCACGCAGTGAATTTTATCCAAATCACGAAAAGCCTTTATCATGTTTGACCCTCGATCTGTTACAATAGGCTTGTCCCCTTCGAGATCGCATCCGAAGTTCTGCAAAGTTTCCATTATTTTGGTTCGAATATTTGAGCCTAGTTATAAAAAAAACTTCTAAACTCGAAGATTAACTTAATATACCTGTGCAGGACGCCTCTTTCATTGACTTCATAGCCATTAAACGATCCACCAAAACTCCATCCCTTATATAGTGGATAGTACACGAAAAATACGAAGCTCTTAAAAAATTATTCGTCCATATGGTGATAGCATATCCAAACGCTTTATATTTTTGTATTTCGATTTTAATTTGGCCAAAGTGTGACTCGTAAAGAGTTTCTATGATCCGGGACACTGTAGTTGGATGTGGTAGCAATTTTTCTACATCGACGTTGGGTCCAAAAGTTGCCCCAACCTTAATTAGGAACGACGGAAACTTTTAAGCCCCGAATCGTCAATGATTTTGAATGGACGACAATTCTTAACCACCCATTCGGTTACGACAAAACACTTCAACAGTGGTCGAAGTTATCTGCGCCTTGCTGCTGTTGACTACATAGCACTTGTGTTTTACTAAATTAGACGTACTACCTGTAAATTTCAAAACTGTAAAACACATCTTACAAGCTACTACGTCCACCAACTCCTCTCCATTTTGGTTTTTTTATCTTAGAAAAAAAACTGCCAAACTTCGCTTCGTCCTCTCTTTTCAATTAACGTATAAATGTCACTTTGAAGTTTCTCCTTTACTTCATCTGAATCATTTTCTTTTAAAACCTACATGTGTATTTAAAAAAAAAAACTGAAATAACATTTATGGACAGGTCACAAGTTCACAGTTATTAGTCTAATCACAGAAAAAAAACAATTTATTAACCATAATACAGATAGCATAAATAACACACTTGTAAAAACAAAACAAAAACTAACCTACAACAACAATACAATACATGCCGTGTCGGCTTTCGCTCCGTTGTCTCCGTTCATTTCGCGTGTGTTTCGTTTGGGCGATGCTAAAGAAATGAATTCACACAAAATCTATGCCACAACTCGAATACATGCGAATGTCTTCAGCTTCGCCAAAGTTTTCATTCCGTTTTTACGCACTTATTTATTCTCGCTCATTTCGTTAAATGCCGTTAGTTATGAGACACAGTGTGGTGTGTCACTCATACACATTCAATTCATTGTGTGTGCTTCGTAATCAATCAGCTGAATTCATTCGAATACATTCAATTTTACGTATGCTGTGAGTGGACTCATGCAGACCGGCCATCACGAACGAAGCCAACAGCATCGCTTTGCAAATGTACCTTTATTGTTGTCTCAATTAGTTAAAAAACTTATATTAATTATCTACCTAAACGTACGAGTCTGACATTTCTATTGTTCCCGTAAGCCGCACTCCCCGCCGAAGCCTTCCTGTCAGCTTCTCCATCTACAATCTTCTACTGGGTAATGTGGTTTACAACCGACATTCTCAGAAGTGGGTTTTAGTTGTGAGAATCGGGTGACTATATCAGATAGCGCCCATAGGAACGATCGGTCGAAAACAGTGACTTTTGTCAATAACTTCGTTACTTTTGACGCGATTGCTTTCAAAATAAACATTTATTAGTTTAATATATCTGTTAATGACTGTTTATCATATAGCTCCCATTGGAATGATCGGCCGAAAACAAAGACTTTGATTAATAACTTCGTTTTTCCCTATGTTAAGATTGTGGGCGTTTCTTTCGCAAGCATTACTCTAGTTAGATAAAATGTGACGGACTAAACTATTTTCGTAGCTGCTTAGCTCTCTCCCCACTTTACGCTCTCATTGAGAGTACGAACGTTCGGGTTGTTTTAGGCTAGCCTTTGCAATCAAAAAATCGGACGTTTGTCCCATCTGTGTTTTATGGTTAGTGCTTTAACTTTACGCCATTGCTTATTAAATTAACCCAATTGCACTGAAGTATTAACAATTGCACAATTGGTATTAACACATTATTATATACATATAGGGTGGGCCGTTTTAAGTGGAAGGATTTGTTTTTGCAATAGCAAAGTAAAAAGTGGAATTTTGAAATTTTTTTGTAATTCATTTATTTAAGTCCAAGATTTGTTTTAACTACTTGTTAAAAGTGATATCTCGTAAATGACCGCCTCTGGCCTTGATCTCAAAATGTGTTCTTTTTTCGGCATTTCGGCATCACTTTGCACAATGTTTCGGCCGATCAGCCAGGGTCCTTGGTTTACCAATGTATACCTGGGATTTTAAATATCGTTTTCAAAGAAGTACGGGGCGATGACTTTATCGGTATAAATGCCACACCACACAGTAACTTTTTGGTCGAATTGAGGGTTCGCAGTAGAATAAAACCGACAATTTTGTCTATTGACTCCTCCATTCAAGTTGAAGTGCGCCTCATCAGACATTATGATTTTTTGCCAAAAGCCACGTTCATTTTTGGCCATTTCGATGGTCCATTTCGCAAAATCAAGTCGACGTGGTAAGTCAGATGGGTTAAGTTGTTGAGCCATTTGAATTTTATACGGACACATTTTCAAATCAACAAGAATTATGCGTCGGAGAGTGGTACGAGCGATGCCTAACTCTTGCAAACGATGGCGACCTGATGTCGATATCGAACGGCCTCAATATTCTCGTCGGAACGTCTTGGTCGTTGTCTGGACAGATGACTGGCATTACTAACACTACCAGACGATATAAATTTGGCATATAATCGACGTACATATTTTTGCACGCACGTTTACTTAACACAATTGAGAAGTTATTTTGAATGTACAGCTGAACTTTTTCAGCGCGTTGTTTATGTATTGTTCCATGGTTAAAATTGTACTGAAATGATGCTTCCAATGAGGTATGACATTTGTTAATCTGACATCTCTGTCAAAAGTTATGGGGTTGCCAGATGCTTCCACTTTAAATGGACCACCCGTTACCTAAAACAGGAAAATATTATTTTTCTATTGTTAATTACACAAATTTTAGTGTTCTATTAATCCGATCAGATTTCAATTTTGGGATATGTCAATTTATGTCAAATACTATCATATTGGTAAATTTTATGGGGATACTGCAATTTTTGCAAAAATGTTTGTTCTAGAGCTATATGATATAGTGGTCCGATCCTTACGATTTTCATACTTTATCTCAACCGGGCAATAAAAAGCCCACAAAAAAAATTTCATCCCAATAGCTCTTAAGATGGCTGAGTAAAACGCGTACGCACAGACAGACGGACATGGCTATATCGACTCAGCTTCTCATGCTGATCAAGAATATATATACTTTATGGGGTCGGAAACGTCTCCTTCTGCGCGTTACAAACATCTGACCAATTTTATAATACCCTCTGCAAGGGTATGAAAACTACAAACTAAATCGCACCTGAGGTCGTACTCGTGGAATTTTTCTCGTTTGTTTGATACCAAATTTATGTAAATTAAGACTGTTTTGGGGCCGAGTAACGTACGTAAATGTTTACCCAGATAAGAACCCGAATGAAAACATAGAAGATATACACTCCACTTTATCATCACATGCCCGTTGCTCGACCCCATATCATGACCAGATAGTCGCATGCAAGCTACAGTACGATAGCTAGGATAAACAACAAGCCTGCATTCCACTAGGCTCTTGAGGAATGGTATCAGTGCTTACCCAGAATCATGACACACAAATCTTGGCGTTAAACAAATAATAGTCATGAACCCTTGTGAAAAAAAGACCCCACACACGTGGTGTAGTAACGAACCTAACCAACCCCGCCGCCACCAACGTCAAGTATCCAAGCTTGCATCCAACATAATCAATTCCTAGCAAATCAGTCTTGAGCCTAAGTTCAAATCATCCAGTAACTTAGCTTTAGCTCCCCAAATTCACTTCTACGTTTACTTGTCACAATCGTTCAGTTATTTGAATGAGTGAGTAAAGGAAGTGTTTAATTTATCTACTATAGCTTCTGACGCTTTATTCTTTTGTTGGATAAGACCACACAAATTTCGAGAAGGCGTAGACGACTTGTAGATAAATATAACTTTACGCTGTCGGATCCATAGGTCCTTCATAATCAACATGATAAATTTATTAAGGTGTAACCTTCTTATCCGGCCTCATGTTTGGGCGCCATAAATTTTATGTAATCTTCCTATCACAGCGACGATAAATCGGCCGATAACCGAAAGAAGGCGGTAGGTGAATTGCAGCAGTTCGAGATCCTTTGTTTCCGAAATCTCTACCTTTAATTATAAATTTCAATTTTATTAGGATCTCTACTGAAACTAACTTTAAATGGCAATTGAATGACTTGCAAGAAAAATACTTATGAACACAGTAAGGAATTCATATATAAAAAAAACCTGAAAGAAAGGAAAGAGTATTCTTTGGTTCACAAACTAGTGGTTACTGAGGTCAAAGATGTAGATGGAGCTGTCAGTTCTATACCCTCCCAACCATGAATCTCTGTTATTATTTGTAAAGATTTCCATTAAACTGAACAATTTCAACTCATGTACCCATGTCACTAGTAAAATAATTTATAAAGCTTAAGCAATCATATTCAAATTCACTATAATTTCAGATAGAAGCATTTCTTTTCTTATATATTAAATTTTAACAAAACATATACCGACGGACTTTCATTGCTTATCTGGTATAACTCAACATTTTAAAATTCCAAACTTTTCACACTTGAAAAACAATAGAACTCAAAAGCAAATTAAACTATTCAATAAGAGGGACTAAAGCTAGTATTATGAAAAAAGAGCTTACTAGTTACAGATTAATTGTTATTATAGAAGATAATAGAATAAAAAAATGATCGAAGGAATATCAAATAAATCAAGTTTGTTGTTATTCGGATGATCAAAAAACGCTGAAACAGAAATTACATCAACAAATCGGAGTATCAATTGACTACCATCACTCCATAATTCACAAAAACATGGTTGAGAGTCGCCGAATCAATACCGCTTAATACACTACGCACTTACCCCATAGTTCAGTCGCTGAAAGGCCTCAAATAACCCTCACGTGACTTTAAATTGATTTTACATTTGACTTAATTACATTTTTTTATGCCATACACCCATAGGGTTAAATGGTATATTAAAGTCGCGAAAATGTATGTTGTAATAGATCCAGACACAGGGCGACAAAATCTCAAAAAAAAATTGGGGCATCCCGCCCTCTATATGTATGTGAGTTGAGTAAACTCAACTAAACCAAACGGAGCCAATATAAGGTATTTTTAAAAAAAGGTGTGTATTTCCAATTTTAAACCAAAAATTTTAATATTTTTATACCATACACCCATAGGGTGAAATGGTATATTAAAGTCGCCAAAATGTATGTAACAGGCAGAAGGAAGCTTTTCCGACCCCATAAAGTATATATATTCTTGATCAGTATCAACAGCCGAGTCGATCTAGCCATGTCCGTCTGTCCGTCCGTCCGTCCGTCTGTCCGTATGAACACGTAGATCTCAGAGACTATAAGAGCTAGATAGGTCGTAACCTTGCGTGAGCGAGATACTGAGATATGCTTCTAAAAAGCATGTAATCAGAATTTTTGAAAAAAAAAAAACGTAAATGCATTTGTTATTATAAATTTGAAATATTTGTTTTATTGGTGTATGGTGTACCTAAGTCGGCAAAACGACTTACTTACTTCATTTTTTTTAAACTTGATTAGGGCTTCGAAACAAAGTCAGATTAAAAAGGAAAATTGTTTTCACGTAACTACTAGCACAAAACGATGTTTTTTTTTTTTTGTTTTTTAAAAGAAATTGTAGAAGTTTTCGAGGTCGTGACATGTATTGCGCTATCTGGACATTGGCTAAAAGCCAATCTTTGTCTGGGTCCACAGCGGCAGAAGGTTAGATAAGGCCACTCGCCTTTAAAACGTAGCCATATGAAAAATCAAGTTCACCGGGAAATGAGACACTTTTGGCGTTGTGGCACTGCCGGTGTTCTGTTGGCGGTGTCTTTCCAATGTCCGAATGCCAATTCCGGAATGCAACGTCAACCCAAAATTCGGCTTCACGTGCTCCGAGCACCAGAAATAGGTATTCGAAAACTCTCCGGTTTTCAGAAAAATAATCCTCGTAACAAAAGCTATGGGCAATATTGGCCAGAAAATGGGAGGTTTCCAATCTATTATATAGAGTAAGATGCAGATAGCAGCGGGGTAAAAATTTTCAATAAACTACATACCTGCTAGTATCTATGTATGTATGTATATCTAAGTTAACACCATACAGCAGCATTGGCGGCTGCAACAGCATCAGCCGCAGCGGCATCAGCATCAGCGGCAGCAACAGCATCAGCAGCATCAGCCGCAGCATCAGCGGCAGCAACAGCTTCAGCATCAGCAGCATCAGCCGCAGCGGCATCAGTATCAGCGGCAGCAGCAGAAGCGCCAGCATCAGCGGCAACGGCAGCAGCGCCATCGGCAGGAGCAAAAGGGGTAGCGGGCAGGAGGAGGAGCAGCAGCGGAGTATGGGCAGAACGGGCCAGGAGCCCGAAGCCGAAGGTGGCTGCGGGTATAACACCCGGCAGACATGAACAGAGAGAATAAACAATTATAACGTGAGACCGAACCAAAGGCTTGATAATTGGGAGGTGTGCGTGCCGTTGGGGGACGGAAATCAAATCCTTGCTGCAGCAAGGTGACCTCCTCAAATAAGAGGAAGTTAACTGGCGCCCGAGCAGGGACCGTCTTCCGTCGCGTCTTTTGATAATAAAATTTTTTTTTTTTTCTTTTCCTCGCCCATAAGTGCCTTGAGCGAATGTGTTCCCAAAATAAGTAAAAAAGTGAGAAAAAAAAAAAAACAAAAAAAATTTAAGTTTTGTTTCTTGTGAATGCCCGCCGAAAAAAAAAGTGGATGGTTCACAATAAACATTTTGGAATCGCTGTCAGGAATTTGTGCATTGGATGATGTAACATTTCTCCGAATCTCAGCAAATACAATTTTTCAGTTGTTCTGCGTGTGCCGAACAATTCAATAATTCTAGTTAACCTGCGACCGCTGCGACGCTTCTAAATTCCTATGAAGTAAAGCAGCGCGAAGCAATTGTTTCAATTGCTCTGCGTGTTCCAACTTCCTTGGAACCCGAAAGCGCAACTTTCTGTCGCTCAGCGTCGCCGCTACGCACCTAAAATTCCTATGAAATAAAAGCAGCGCGAATCAATTGTCTCAATCGCTCTGCGTGTGCCAAAGTTCTTGGGCTTGACATACGCAACAACTCTTTTGTCTGCGACCGCCGTTGCGTACCTAAAATTCCTATGAAATAAAAACAGAGCAGATCAAATACATACTTCAATTATTCTGCGTGTGAGTGTAGCAAACGCAACAATTCTAGTTAATCTGGATCGTCGCGAAGCAGTTTGAATTCCTGTGAAATAAAAGAAACGCAGAACAGCCCTTGATTTGATGTACAATTTTTGTTTCAAGATCACTCTCCCTAAATCTGTCAAACAGTCAAGTCGTGGTTTATTTTTTATATACCTTGCCAAGGATAAATAAAGTCTCTGACAAATCCTTATGTTGTTTTTAGTTTATTTTGGATAAATAAATTCTGTGACAAATCCTTGAGTTTATTTTTGCTTTGTGTAACCGGGGTTCAAACCCTGTCGGTGAATGGCATAGGTAAGAAATTCATAAAATAATCAAACAAATTTTTTTTTTTTTTTGTTTTGTGTCGCCGAGTGGATGTAAGTGTTGGTTTCAAAAAATAAAAATAAAGTTTTAATTTTTTGTGTCCGGGGTTCAAATCTCCATCAGTGAATGATATAAAAATAAAAGAATATCCGCTGAAATTAAAGTGGTTGGAACTCAAGAGTTAATTTGGAGTGAAATTTTGCATTCTCTTGGCGACATAAACGAATAAGGATTTTTTCAAAAAAAAAGGGGAATAACATTCGTTCAGCAATTAATGGGCTCTCGCGAACGTGGCGGTTGGCGGTCACCTACAAAAATATTACGAGTGTCAAATCCACCGCGAGTGGCAAGTTTATGAAGAATAGAATAAAATAAAAAGCGCAGGTATGTGCACAGTGGTGCTTCCCACCGAAGGTATCCTCCCAATGAGGATGTGGAGTCACCTCCACCTAAGTAGGTCCTTGTTAGGACTAAAGGGATAATGGAGACCTCCTGAACCGACATAGGGGGCATCACGATAGGCAGCCTTGCGACAATTAAAAACGAAAATATTCAAAATTGAGACAAAAGCAAATAAAATTGGGATTACAAAAAAATAATAAAAAACCAATATAAAAAAGAAAACAAGTACATTTACATACAACACTTTTCCTTTTTCATATTTTCACACAGCACCTCGTTCTTTGGAGATTTGGAGTGTTTGAAAAGGAAAACTGCAACTACACTGTTATATTTGGAGAAGGAAGAAATACTACAACACTACTGCGATAATTAAATAACGGGTGGTGAAGAAGTTGCCTCTTTGAATTGTACTTTGAATTCATTTTGGGGCGAATAAAACCCACACATACCCTTAGGATAGTTTTGACTCAGCAATAAAAACGTTCGAAACAAAATTTAATGAATAAAACAAAAATCTACCCATTTCATTCTAGAAAAATTAAATTACTATTGAAATAAACTGAAAAATTTATTATTTTTATATTTTTAAAAATCGATAAACTGAAAATTTATTATTTTATTAAATTAAAAAAAAAAAAAAAATAAATTAAAAAAGTACAAACAATGGAAGAAATTAAACAGTCAATTACATGTTTGGTAGAACAGTGGCAGTGTTGACCGAGGAGCTAAAAGCAAGGGGAGAAAGTAACAATCTTAGAAGATAGGCGCGGGGAAACGTGGTCGAAGTGGCTAGCCAACCCACTCGCGCATAAACGGATTTGACCTTATGCAGATAGCAACCCTCCCGATTGCGTAAGGAGATGGAAATATTTTCAGGCGAGCCTGTATGTTTCCGCGTGGATACGAAGAGCAGATATAATCATCCAGGATTATCAGGTAGTTAGGGACAAGCCTATGTATGGGCAGTGGTTCTCCATCTGGATCCAAATCGGGGCGAAGCAGATGAGATGCTCTACATATGCAACGTGCCCAATGATAGTTGGGGAGGAAATAAGGGCGACATTAGCCTCTCATTATGAGGACAAACGAGACTAGGAACTTTGGAATACCAAATGAGTGTGATGGTCCGAAATAACTCGACCATGAAGCATTTTACTCCCAGATCACAAGCATCTTTCACTGTTATAGAGAGCTTAAAGCGAGAATCACTGAGAAGCTCTTGAGCGTTAATTCATTCGTACCGTGAAGGGCCTTTGCGCGCATTTGTGGAGGATTGTCACCACATTATCGGCTTTGGTAACAGTTAAAGACCCAAAACGTTAGGAGAAGCTTTTATAAGCTGGAAGCCCTCCCTAGCATCGCCTCTAACGAAACTTGGCACCGCACACCTTACTACCGACCCCGACCTGTATCGGCCTTCCTTCGCTCGTCTGCGTCCAGAGCAACATATACCTGTCTTTCCTCACCCAAAACCCAATACCGTTATGCGTTGCCTTTCAGGCTCTGACACCGGCTATAAACTAGAGCAGTGGTCAGGCCATCTGGGCCGTTTCCGATTATGGGATGGCGTGCCAGGGCTCTTCTGATTCCATGAATCCCTTTAGAAAGGAACAACCATTATATCATGTGGCCACTGACGGTGGCGTAGTAAAAGAACCCTCACACATAAACATTGTGGGGATCTCCGAAAATGGTGAATATGCCGGTGGCACTTGCCCGGCCATCAAATTCGAAGAAATCGAGATCGAAGATCAAGTAAATTTTGTGAAAAAGGCCTATCCAGCGTACCCTACATAGAATACGTGATGCAGATAGAAAGGTGCGACAGTTTTTAATCGAACTGGCGCAAACAAAAACTTGTTAGTCTAGATCTTTTGGAGGGTGCTATTTAACTTCAAAAGCCCTTCCTAGTACAATCAGCAAATGGACCCATAAAAATTTCACAATACCTCATTGGACCTTTCTTCGCTCCTCTGGGTAATGATATTCCACCAACCTTCTTTACTTTCCTAATTTAAAAAGTTTCGATGGCATTATAGGAGATGATACACTAAAGAAATTGAAAGCGAAATTGATAGGGAACATAACGTCTTAATCATAGAACCGGGGTGGTAATACCCCTTCTGAACCGGGAATCGACCCAACTTAATTTTGTGTAGAAGAAGGGCACCCCCAGGAAATCAAATCCATTATTGAGACACTAATTAATGAGTTCGCTTCCGTATTCGACCCGGTTGCGCCTGGTGGCTCTGTGGACCCTCAGCAAATTCGGACTATCCCAGACCCATCTATTCTAGTTCTACCCCTATCCAGTCACATGGGGCAGGTTGACCGACAAGTCGCGAACTTCTTCGTGACGGCATGATACACCTGCCTTATTCCCGTGTGGGTTGTCGCTAAAAACCAAACCAATGGAACGTTTCGTATGGTAATCGATTACAACGATTAAATGCTGTCACTCCGATACCTATCATCCTGACATTATCTACGTTAGCTAGTTTGGGCGAAACTCTTTACGACCTTGACTTAACCTCGGGGTTCCATCGATACATTGGATCCGGGACATCAAAACGCATTCTCAACTCTTAATGCAAAATATGAATTTCTCAGACTACCCTTTGGGCTCAAAAACGCTCCACCATATTCCAAAGAATGATCGACGATGTTCTTAGAGGCTATATAGGAAAATTTGTTATGTTTACATTGATGACATAATTGTTTTCAGTGCTACTTATGAAGAAATTGGCACAACCTCAGGGCAATATTTTCAAGGCTTCGTGAAGCAACCCTACAAGTAAATTTAGAGAAGACACACTTCCTGAAAACCAGTGTTGAATTCCTGGGCTATGTTGTCACACTCGGATTAATGTAGATAGGAAAAAGTAGAGGGAATGTTAAAAATACGCCTCCCACCAATCTGAAACAGCTCAAATCCTTTTTAGGCATGACATCATATTACAGAAGATTCATCAAGATTATGCAAAATTGCCAAGCCCTAACAAATCTCACCAGAGGAAAAAACGCACAAATCAAGCCTCACAATCCAAGAAAGTTTCATTGAGCTTGGCCCACTGGAGCTAGAAGCGTTTAAAGACCTTAAGACCCTTCTTTCTTCTCAGGTTTAGCTTTTTCAGATTTTACAAAACCTTTTCATCTTACTACCGTGCATGGACTTGCTTCGGCGCCGTGTTGCCCAAGTTAGCTCAGGAGAAGATCGTCCTATATCTACATCTCAAGATCGCTTGACAAAACTGAAGAAAATTCGCCACCATTGAAAGGGATGTTAGCCATTGTCTGGCTCTGGACCACGAACGTTCTTTGGGGCTGGCTGCATAAAACCTACGGACCACCAGCCGCTTACGTATGCCATGAGCAATAGGAACTCATGCAAGTTGAAACGTTGGAAGGCGAAATTGAAGAATAAATCATGAGCTGATCTATAAAGCAAACGTGGTTGCGGATGCGTTATCGCGTCCCCTATGCCCCAAACAGTCGGCACGAATCTATTAGTCCTTCATGCACAGACTCGTTGGCAACAATGCACAGTGGACAACGAGACGCTTCTGACCTTATTCCCCATATGGAGTCCCATAATGTGTATGAAACCAGATTATTTTCGAACCATCGCGATCTGTCTACCTTGTATTAACCCCACCCCGGGTTCAAGCGTCACCTAGTCCCATTGAAAACATTGACCACTTTAGAGATAACTAGTTTGCTAAAGACTTACATCAATCCATCTGTAATTAATGGAATAAAATACCTGAAAGCATTTGCAGCTCCTACAAACATGTTACCTAGATTTCTTTAAGTCCTACAAGCTCAGGATCACACAAAGGCTGGTAACTGATTTAGTAGGGAAGACGGATTTCGAAGCAATTGATAACGAACATCCAGAGCCCATAGAAATCCCGAAGAGGTCGACGTCAGCTGTTAGAACGATGTTATTTTCAAAATGGCAAACAAAATAAAAACGTTTACGGCAACTTGTCAGATCTGCAAGGTACACAAATATGACAGACACCCTAATAAGCCCCTTCTACAGCCAACCCCTGTACCGAACTATCCGTGCGAAATTCTACACGTGGACATCTCATGTTGGAAAAGCACAAGTTTCTTAGCTGTATAGACAAATTTTCCAAATTCGCCAAGCTTTTCCCTCTAGAATCTAAATCGCTCTCAAACTACGTGGAACTAGCAGAAGTGCTTCACTATTTCACGGCACCTAAAATTCTGGTGATGGACAATGAGCGGGGCCTCCTTTGTCCAACAGTTCATAATTACCTAAGATCATTGGAAATAGAGGTATACCACACCCCAACGCAGCGAAGGAAGTAACGGTCAAGTCGAAAGATTTCATTCAACATTCTTGAAATCTACAGGTGTCTAAAAATAGAGTTTCCGTTTCTTAAGGTAACTGAACTCGTGCCTATGTCAGTTGATAGGTATAATAACTCGGTCCACTCAGTGACGAAACGAAAACCGGTTGACATTTTTCTTGACAGGGTTTCCCGAATAAATTATCAAGGGCTAACAAATTTCAAACGCGAAACATTTGAGGACATCAGGGGCTAATCGAACGTCGACAAGAACTTGCCATTAATAGACAAGTAAAAAACAAAAGACCCATTCAGTACGCCGAAGGGGAAACAGTCTTTGTTAAAAATAAGCAGATCAAGGGTAAGAAAAGAAGTTATACAGTAAAGAAGAAGTGCAGGAAAATAGAAAAGTGACAGTTCGTACTAAGTCTGGTAAACTCATTCACAAGGCACACCTTAAATCTAACCGTAAGCATTCATAATTGGCACATTTGGCCTTTCTACTATTAATTTTTCGTCGTTGCTGATTTTCTACGTTTTTCTTTGGGTATGTCGCGATTAAAAAATTATTCGAAATCACTCTCTTTTATCAAAATAATTAATAACTGGCACTCTTCACAAACCTGGTAAACTAATAAACAATACCATTTAAGAATACTAACCTAACATTATAAGTAATATTTAATGTCTCCACCAACAAAGATGCCCACTTCACAACAGTCTGCTACAGCTCATTTCTTCAGCTCCTGTTATCCCAAAGCTCGCTTGAACCGCTGACCTGCGCCACACCAACTTTACAATTGAAGATGCAAGACAAAAAGCTGCTCTGATTGCAGATAGCTATGCTGACAAGACATTAAATGGACTTGGCAAAACGTAAACCGTTGTCCTATTTTGCCGACCCAGAACCTATCGGATGGGCATTCCTGGAAAACATTGCGGGTATCACCTACACACCGAGGCTGCAACATGTTGATCCGCGGGACGCAGATCGTTAGAGGGGAGGAGTTAACACCATACAGCAGCATTGGCGGCTGCACAGCATGCCGCAGCGGCATCAGCATCAGCGGCAGCAACAGCATCAGATCGCAGCGGCAGCATCAGCCGCAGCGGCATCAGTATCAGCAGCAGAAGCGCCAGCATAGCGGCAACGGCAGCAGCGCCATCGGCAGGAGCAAAAGGGGTAGCGGGCAGGAGGAGGAGCAGCAGCGGGATGGGCAGAACGGGCCAGGAGCCCGAAGCCGAAGGTGGCTGCGGGTATAACACCCGGCAGACATGAACAGAGAGAATAAACAATTATAACGTGAGACCACAAAGGCTGATAATTGGGAGGTGTGCGTGCCGTTGGGGGCGAAATCAAATCCTGCTGCAGCAAGGTGACCTCCTCAAATAAGAGGAAGTTAACTTCTATCTATATCTATCACAATATTATGCTTTTATCGATTGATCGATACCAGTATTTATTTATCGCTTGATCGCTATTAGAAAAGAGGCGCGTAAAGTCGTTGTTTAAAAATTTGAAAGCTTAAATTACACCACCCGATAATAGGCACCGTTAGGCGGCATATTTGCGTGAAATGTTCCGACTTCTCTACCTTGCATATTTTCTAACAAATAAAACCAGTTTCCGAGTTTCTCTTTGATTCGACATTTTATGAACTTAGGGGCTAATTTTGCAATAAAGTTCTGAGCATAGCTCGCAAATAACAATTGAGTGTTCTGCGACATCTTCAAATAAGTCTCTTTACTGAGTATATAAAAATAATACTCGCGAGCAGAGTATTGAAAACCTCTTTCGTTTCTTTTTCGTCTCACTTAGATTGAGTGTATTTGCATGAGTGAAATGAACAAAACGTCTTTAAGCGTGTGATGCTTATTAAATTGCCAAAAAAAAACATCGAAGACCGAAGCAGAATAGAAAAAACTCTCATGCTCAGAGTGGGAGCAAATTTTCCAGTGATTCGATTCTGCTCAGAGATTGAGCGTAAAAAATAAACACTCAATTGTTATTTGCATGCTATGGTTCTGAGAGATTTGCTCAACTTGAAGTTTCTGCGAAAAACTTCTTGGCCTTCTTTAAAAAAGACAAACTACTACGAAGGTTAAACTGTGCTACATTTCCATAATATGCTTTATTGATGTTTTCGCTTATATCCTGTCGCAAAAGGTTCAACTGGTCATTCTGATTGAGCGGTGTTATGGGCTCTTGTAACAACTTTAATTCCTTTAATAGCTTATAATCTGAACCATGAGTAACCATGTCCAGTCGGAACAAAGCTTTATAGGGTGAGCAACCTAAAGATTGATGCGACGATGATCGCAATGCGCAAGATTTATTCGTTAAATGTTGATCCCAAAGACGAGACCGTAAGAGCTACAGAGCTGAAATTGTGCACGTAGGCTTGTATATACTGCAGGGGTTGTATATCTCGGATTCAGCCGGATCGGACCACTATATCATATAGCTTCGATACAAACGGCAAAGTCACGAACAGTGTCTATTCTTAATAACTTCGTTATCTTCTGAAATATTGTCATGAAATTTAATATTAGTAAGTTCATTATAGCTATAAGCGACTGTGCGAAATTTGGTCAAGATCGGGTGACTATATCAGATAGCTCCCACAGGAACGATCGGTCGAAAACAGTGACTTTTGACGCGATTGCTTTCAAAATAAAACTTTATTAGTATAATATATTTGTTAATGACTGTGCCAAATTTGATAAAGATCGGGTGACTATATAGTATAGCTTTTTCTTAGGAACGATCGGTGATAAACAGTGACTTTTGTCAATAACTTCGTTACTTTTAACGCTATTGCTTTCAAATTTGTTAGTTTAATATATCTGCTAACGACTGTGCCCAATTTGAAAAAGATCGGGTGACTATATCATATAGCTCCCATTGAAACGATCGGTGGAAAACAGTGACTTTGATCAAAAATTTCGTTATTTCCTATGTTAAGATTGTGCGCCGTTCTTTCGCAAAGATTACTCAGTTCGTAACTCCACGTCAAACAGTGTTGACGTGTCAAATAATTTGCCCTGAAGACGGTTGCCGCTGCGCAACCGAAATATATCGGTAGACAAATAAACTAAAAACTGCTTTTTTTTACTTTTATTTTAATTAATTGACCTGAAGCCTGATGACGTCAAAATATACCAACACAAAGGTCGCAAAAAATATCGCAATTACTCTTTATAGATAAAACGTTCTTCCACTTTGACGGCTATAAGTGAGGAAAGAGTACCAAACAATTTGCAAGGGTATACAAACTTCGGCGCGGTCGAAGTTAGTCCCGGCCTTCTGGTTTACATATGTACGAACGGGTCGCTGCTAACAGAGAACGATTAACACGTTCAGCTGCGTTGCTTTGCGGAGAATATAAAGCGGTATCCTAATGCTTTATACCCAGTTCAGTAAGAAAAGAATTAAACAAATTAGCCTTAAATTGAACACCATTATCTCTAACGATGATTTCCGGTACTCCAAAACAATGAAATATTTGTTTTAACAAGAATTCTTGTATATCTTCCGAGCGAAACTTTTTCAAAGGTTGTAACCAATAATATTTACTGAAATGCTCAAGAACAATAAACAAACCGACAAACCCATTTCTGCTGCGTGGGTAAGGACCAAGTAAATCGATATACAGCCGTTGAAAAGGTCTACAAGTTGGAATATGCTGTCAATGGTGGTCTAAGCGTATAATTTGATACTGACGAATATGGTCACGCACATCCTTTACCATGCCAGGCCAAAAAAGAGTTCTACGTATCTTGTCAATAGTTTTCTGCATACCTGAATGTGAAGACGTATGACTATCGTGAGCTTGTTTTAGAACATCAACTCTGAGTTTATCTGGTACCCATATTTTCCGAGAAAGCTTCAATTGATAAAAATCTCCATTGTCATGTTCGGTTCGAATATACAAATGTTTATCTACAATTTTGATATTCGGAAATTTGTCTTGATTTTTAGTGACTTTCTTCTTCAGCTGCATATAGCTATCGTCCAAAAATGCTTCGGAGTCCAGATCTATAATCGGTCCCTATAGCCTCTATCGCAAGGTTGGGCAATCTTGATAACGCGTCAGGAATTAAATGTTTTTTTCCTTTCCTATGTGACATATTAAACTTAAATTGTTGCAAGCGTAAAATCCATCGAGTTAATCTTCCAGAAACGTTTTGTTGACGCATTAGCCGCAATAAACTAGAGTGATCAGTAACTACTTCAAATTCTTGGAATTTCAAAAACCCACCTAAATTTTTTGATAGCCAGTATAACAGCTTAACATTCGCGTTCAGTAACACTTTAATGGCGTTGAGCACGACTCAACTTTTTAGACATGAAAGCAATAGGTTTTTCTATCTCTGCGTTTGATAATTGGACAAGTACAGTGCCGATACCATAATCGCTGGCATCACAGTGTAAAAAAATTTCTTATTAAAGTCCGGGTTTTGTAGGATAGGGGCAGAAGTTAATTGATCCTTCAACTTATCCATAGAAGCTTGGTGGGGCAAACCAAATTCCTTTTTGTTGACAACAGTTCCGTTATAGGATGTGAGATCAACAAAAATTGGTATGAAACGGCGATACCAACCGGAAACTCTAAGGAATCCTCTAGTTCGCTTCAAATTCTTAGGTGGTTGCCAATTTTTTATACATGCAATCTTTGACGGATCTATTACATATCCTAAATAACTAATACTTTTCACACAAAATTGACTTTTCTCTGTTAATGAACAGGTTAGCTTTCCGAAATTGCTCCGCGATTCTTACTAACACAGAACGATGAGATGAGAAATCCTCTGAAATTATACACAGATCATCCAAATAGCAAAAAACACAGTGACGAAGATCGGCAGGGACTACTTCATCCATTAGACGACTTACAGTAGATGTGGCATTGCAAAGGCCGAAAGGCATAACTTTGAATTGATATAACGGTCTCCCTGGTACTGTAAATGCAGTAAGAGGTTTGGATGCTTCAGTTAATTCTATTTACCACTAGGCATCCTTTAAATCAATTTTCGAAATTATGTTTGCCTTGGGTAATCTTGAAAAAATACTTTCAATGCTAGGCAAAGGATAAGCATCCTTAATTGTGACTACATTTAACTTGCGGGCGTCTAAACACAGTCGCACTTTATTAGGCTTTATCACCGGTCGTATAAGAGAGCTCCATGCGCTTACAGCTGGTTCTATAACTCCTAATTGAATCATACGATCAATTTCTGTTTATACTAATTTTTCAACCGCTGGACTAATAGCGTAAAAACGTTGTTTTACAGGTTTGGCTTCGCCAATCTCGATGTGATGTTTTATTAAGGACGTACGTCCGAGATGATCGATCGAACTAATTATTGACGGAGCAAGTTCGAAAATTCTATAAAAGTCACGACCTAATATTACTCTTTTCTTCAACGTTGGAATTACAAATAATTTCAACATTCTTTCCAATCTACCGTAACGTACCATCACTACTAAAATGTGGGGAAAATGTGAAAAATCTGTTTGTGCTAAGTCCGAGACTATGCAACTTATGCTGGCACCGGTATCCAATAAACCTAATTCTGTGAACGTTAGAAATGAGACTTCTGCATAGCTCCCAATTATCGTTGTCGTTTCTAAAAATTGTTTCAACAAAAAGTTTCTTGGTTTGTCTTGCATGATCATAATATTTCAGTAGTCTTAACGTGCGTTTATATAAGGATTGGTCAGATCTGAAAATTCTGTCTTTAACTGTAAGGTAATGTCGTAAACACTCAAGATATGCAAAAATCTTAGTGGGAACTTGTGAGACTTTCGTACGTTTATTTTATGATTCACTCTGTTGATACTTTGTTGAATGTTTTCCGTGTTGATACGTTCTTCTAGCCATGTGTGACCTGCTTCGCGACAATTCCAACAAACGAACTTCCCTTGCACCGCAGCAACTTCATACTCCTCGTCTGGGACTATTTTATTATCTTCGGTCTCCTCTTCTTGAGTTTCAAAAATTAGTCTGCGTACATTCAGTTTCGTGTTAAAAATTGCTTTTGCTTGAGGACTGAGCTCTTGTGTTAGATTTTCTTGCATCTGTACTAATCTGCGAAGATGGCTTATTGATGGGATAAATTGATATACATAGTAACTTTTGGCAACAGGTTGTTTTGCAAAATTTCAATCAGCTCCTCCTCCTCAAACTTTATACCAAACTTGTCAATCAAAGAAGCTACCTCATCATAAAAACAAACAAAAGATTCTCCAGCTTTTTGCTTTCTCGCGCGAATCATTTCTTTGCTCATAAAATCTGACCGATAGTCTTTATATTGCTGACGAACAGCTGAACAAAAATCGCTCCATACGATTCGCGGAAACTGCTTATGATATCTCCAATACCATTCGCGGGCTTTTCCTCCAAATAATATTTGAATGTGTTTACACACCTCAATAAAATCACTATCGAGAGTTTCCTCCGATAGGGCTTTTACTCGATAAGTAAATTTTTCTACTCCTAGACCTTCCGTAGATTCGTCAAAACGTAGATTCCACTTCTGCATTACATTTGCAATTTTAGCATTTTGAATAGTTGTAGGGCAGGGCGAACTGATCATCGATTGGGTTTGGACAGGGGACTTCTCGCTGACCAAAATTCATAGGTAACGACGATACTACACGAAAAACTCTTTGTTCGATCATGTTGTAAAACCGTATAATCAATCTTTCGATTAGGACGCGTATTATTACTTCGATTGGTCATTGCTCTTCGCTGATTCGGCATGGTTCTAGGTAACTGCTGTTCGGGTTGATTACTACTGTGACTGGCATCGAAACCTGATGTTGGTGCTTCGCTAACTTGTATAGATGGTTCGTTGGGCTGCTCTGCTCTGTCTATCGGGACTTGACTTAGTGTTTTTGCAAAATTACGAGTCCATGCTCGAGAGGTGCTGGGTGCTAATGGCAAATGTTTTTGCTTCGCTTTTGGTGAACAGTTGCCTACTACGAGCTTTAGACTAGACACATCTATCTCACTCTCACAAATTGAGCAATGCTTTTCATTTTCTAGTAAAGCTTCCAAACAGGATTTATGGAAAGTATGTTTACAGGGAGTACAGAAAAATGTTCGCGTGTTGTCCTAAACCAAGGAACAGATTTTGCATATGTTTTCCGCTGGAGTGTCCGTTTTTATGTAATCTTCCTATCACAGCGACGATAAATAGACCGATAACCGAAAGAAGGCGGTAGTTGAATTGCAGCAGATCGAGATCCTTTGTTTCCGTAGCTCGTGCGGGGTGGGGGGGTTGTTTGCTGAAAGCTCTACCGTTAATTATAAAATTCAATTTTATTAGGATCTCTACTGAAACTAACTTTAAATGGCAATTGAATGACTTGCAAGAAAAATACTTATGAACACAGTAAGGAATTCATATGAAAAGAAAAACAATGAAAGAAAGGAAAGAGTATTCTTTGGTTCACAAACTAGTGGTTACTGGGGTCAAAGATGTAGATGGAGCTGTCAGTTCTATACCCTCCCAACCATGAATCTCTGTTATTATTTGTAAAGATTTCCATTAAACTGAACAATTTCAACTCATGTACCCATGTCACTAGTAAAATAATTTATAAAGCTTAAGCAATCATATTCAAATTCACTATAATTTCAGATAGAAGCATTTCTTTTCTTATATATTAAATTTTAACAAAACATATACCGACGGACTTTCATTGCTTATCTGGTATAACTCAACATTTTAAAATTCCAAACTTTTCACACTTGAGAAACAATAGAACTCAAAAGCAAATTAAACTATTCAATAAGAGGGACTAAAGCTAGTATTATGAATAGAGCTTACTAGATACAGATTAATTATTATTATAGAAGATAATGGAATGAAAAAAATTAGCGAAGGAATATCAAATAAATCAAGTTTGTTGTTATTGGGATGATCAAAAAACGATGAAACCGAAATTACATCAACAAATCAATTGACTACCATCACCCCATAGTTCGCAAAAACATGGTTGAGAGTCGCCAAATTAATGCTGCTTAATACACTAGGCACTTACCCAATAGTTCAGTCGCTGAAAGGCCTTCCATCGATGCACTCTAGGAGGGTGTTTAGATTATGATTTCTCCTTTGCGCTTTATGACCACTTTGTTTTTTTTTTTTTTTTTTCATTTACTCTATTTACCGTTACTCTTGACTTGAATTATTTAAAATAACCTTCACGTGACTTTAAATTGATTTCACATGACTTAAATACATTCTTTTTTTTTATACCCTTGCAGAGGGTATTATAAAATTGATCAGATGTTTGTAACGCACAGAAGGAGACGTTTCCGACCCCATAAAGTATATATATTCTTGATCAGCATGAGAAGCTGAGTCGATATAGCCATGTCCGTCTGCCCGTCTGTCTGTGCGTACGCGTTTTACTCAGCCATCTTAAGAGCTATTGGGATGAAATTTTTTTTTTTTGTGGGCTTTTTATTACCCAGATGAGATAAAGTATGAAAATCGTAAGGATCGGACCACTATATCATATAGCTCTAGACAGATCCCAAAATTTGAATCTGATCGGATAAATGGAACAGAAGTTACAGTCAACACAAATCGGTTCAAATGATGACATAGTAGCAAGCAGCAGCGCTGCCGGCAGCAAACAGCGCTGCTTGCTGCTCAAACAGAGCACATGCATACACACACACAGACGCAGCGCTACAAGAAATGTATGTGTATGCGTGTTGTGCTTTGCTTAGCGAATGATGCAAGAAGAAAGAAAATTTATTATAAAAAGAGAAATAATTTGAATGTTTTGTTTGTGTATTGATGAATTCAGTTGCAGGAAAAGAAATTTCAAAATGTAAAAAAATTATTGCCAAAGACTGCAAGGGTATATAAACTTCGGCATTGCCTAATTAGCTTCTTTTTTTTTTTAATTTTGATTAGGGATTAAAAAATTATAAATAACTTTTAAATAAAAAAAAAATTTTTTTTTTTTTTTTTTTTTTTGTTTATTCAGACATTGGCTAAAAGCCAAGCTTTGTCTGGGTCCAAAGCGGCAGAAGATAAGGCCACTCGCCTTTAAAACGTAGCCATATGAAAAATCCAATTCAAAAAAAAAAATGTTTTCAATATTCTACATATGTACCTGCTAGAATCTATACTTCAATTTTTTTGGGGCACAGCTTTTATTTTCCAACTTTCCTTCTCTGCTAAATCTGTAATTTGTAGAAACAAAACACTGTTTATAATAAAGAAATATTCATAAGTCTGATACTCTAGTCAAATCATTAGCTAGCTGTGCTGTGCTGTAATGAAGTTTCTAGCATTAAATAGGACACACGATTTAAAGCATCTATCTTCTTCATTTTACTGCCAGTTCAACGCTTCCGCATGATATGGTTTCCTTTTTATACCAGCCACCCCTAGAGTGAAACAGTATTTTTAAGTCGTATGTAACAAGCAGAAGGCCTGTAGGTATAAGGTACTTGTAATAACCCGTTAAAACACGTTACTTCCAAACTTATAAATACATGTATATTCTTCCGCTTCGATGCGGCCGCTTTGATTGTCACAATTATACTAAATACATATATACTAATTAGAACCGAGAGAGAGAGAGGTAATAATGGATCATTGAGAGAGAGAGTTAGAGAGTTAAAGGGCTTTACTTTGCAAGCGTCGATTGCCGCTTAGCATCTCGGTGCTGGTTCCCACATCCCTCCTTTTCTCACGAGCTTAAGCTTCAATCCCTCGGTGGAGTTTTCGTAATCCTCTTCTGGTGCTTGCTCCTCGAGTTGTGCGGCTGGCTGTGGAGTTTGGTTTGTGGCAGGTATTGGAAACGATTTTGTGTTGGTGGCATCGGACGATTCCTTTTCACCAGGGACCCTTTTAATGTGATTTGCATTTCTTATGAGCGTTTTGCCTCCCCCACCTACTCGTACTATATTCCCTTCTTTTTCAAGACTTCGTATTCAGTAGTATCAAAATTTGGTGTCAGTTTGTGGGGAAACACTACATTCTTAAGAACCACCTTATCTCCTACATTGATATTTACTTCCTTTGCTCCTCTCCTTTTGTCTGCAGTTTCCTTTCCCTTTTGTTTATTGATGCAGTCATTATTCCTTTCCGCTGAGTCTGTAAACACTCCCACTAAATCTTGTATTCCCGGGATTTTATCCCTAATGACTCGATTGAACATCAGCTCTGTAGGAGCGGAGCCTGTGGTCCCATGAGGGGTTACATTATACATCAGTGTGGAAGCTTGAATTTCATCCTTAAGATTTTTCTTGTTTTGATGAGCTATCTTCAACCGCTTGACTAATGCCATGTTCATATTCTCGACCTCGCCGTTAGCCTGTGGCCAATAAGGGGGTGTTGTTATTTGCTCGATGCCGCATGATTTACAATAGTTTCTGAATTCAAGGCTTACATATTGTCGGCCATTATCGGTTCGTAACTTTTTCGGGTAACCAAGCCTACTGAAAATTTCCCCACACGCCCCAATTAGTGATTCCGATGTAATGGAGCGAAGGTATTTAAACTCCATGTATCTAGAGTAATAGTCTATTAAGACTAAAATATATTCATTGTTTGGTAGTGGCCCTAAAAGGTCTGTAGCGACCGAAATCCATGGCCCATTTGGAAATTCTGTTCTCTTCATAGGCGGTGGATTTGTCGCTTGGGATACTAAAATACAATCAAAACAATTCTTTACAAATTTCTCGGTATCTCTGTCAATTTGGGGCCACCAGACTTTGGACCTCAATCTTCGCTTCATGGCTGATTCGCTAGGATGTCCCTCATGTGCCAGCACCAACACTTTCTGTCTCAATGTTGCCGGAATAACAATCCGAACTCCTCTTAGCATGATTGTTCCAATAGTTGACAGTTCATGTCGAAATGGGTATAATTTATTTGACATTGCCGAGTCCCAAGAACCTTGCTGAAGGCATACCATTGCATCCAATATTTCCTCATCCTGTGTGCTGTTTTCAGCTATTTCAGATATCGATATTGATATTGGTGTAGCGTTTTCAATAATTTGCAATATGCTATGCTCACCCTTGATGTCGTAAGAACTGGATGGCGTTTGCTCACACAAACGGGACAAACTATCAGCTATGTTTTCCTTTCCTGATTTGTAAATGACTTTGAACTTATACGCTTGAAGACGCAGAAGCCATCTTTCGATACGCGCTGGAGGCTTTGATGTTGGCTTGAAAATGGTTTCTAGTGGTTTGTGGTCAGTCACTAATTCGAACTCTAGACCTATCAGATAGAAATAGTATTTTTCCACCGCCCAGACCAAAGCTAAACTCTCCTTTTCCGTTTGGGAGTATCGCTTTTCTATATTTGTTAAGCTCCTACTAGCAAATGCAATTATATTGGGCTCGCCCTCATCGTTAAATTGCAACAGTACTGCACCTAGAGCAACCGGACTAGCATCAGCGATTAGTCGTGTTTTATTTTTAGGGTTAAAATATGAGAGACTCGGGATTTTAGTTAAAGCTAACTTTAGCTTTTGAAACCCATTTTCTTCAGCTGGTCCCCAAATAAACTTCCGATCTTTCTTTAAAAGCTCACGTAAAGGCTCTGTTTGGTCCGCTAGGTCTGCAATGAACTTGCCCACATAGGTAACTAGTCCTAGGAAACTACGAGTCTCTTCCTTATTTTTGGGTGGCCGAAATAATCAAATAGATTCAATTTTTTTCAGGATCTACTTCAATTCCTTTGTCTGTTAAAATGTGTCCCAAAAATTTAATTCTATTTGTCTCCCAAATGCATTTCTCATTGTTCAGAAGAACATTATTATTATTGAAAACGCTTCGAACCTTTTCCAATGCTTTATCGTGCTCTTCTTTGCTACTTCCAAAAATTATTACATCGTCGATATAATTCATCACGTTGTGGCACGATGCTAAGAGTTCTTCCATTCGTCGTTGGAAGATTTCCGGCGCCGCATTTATACCAAACATTAGTCGCTTATACCTAAATAACCCTCGAGGTGTAATAAAAGTTATCTGCCTTCTTGTTTCATCTAACTCCAATTGATGGTACGCGTCCTTTAGATCGGGTCGTGAAAAGATTCTGGCATTCCTTAATTTAGTCATAAAAGATTCAAATGTCGGCAAAGGGTAGTTCTCCCGAAGAATCGCACGGTTGGCTTGTCTCATATCCAAACATATTCGAATATCACCACTTTCTTTGAACGCGATCACCATCGGAGAGATCCACGGGCTGTGGCCCTTGACCGGTTCAATAATGTCCAGATTGTAGGCTTCCTCCAACTTAGCATTGACTTTCTCTTCGAGCGCAACAGGAATACGCTTCATTGGTTGTTTCACCGGATCAACGTAGGGGTCTATTGTTAGTTTCACACTAATACCTTTCCACTTGGGAAATGGTGGCACAATCTCAATGTTGTTAACCGGTAGTCCAACTCGCAGAACATTTAACTTCGTTGCTGTTTCCCGTCCCAGCAGTGACTGCCGTCCTTTTTTAATTACAAAAAAGGATGCAATCAGCTCGGGGTTCTGCTTGATTGATATCGGTGCCTCAAAAATACAAATAACTTTAAGGATTTTATCTGAGGCGTATCCCCTAAATTGACTTTGCGAATTTCTGCGGACGTTAAAAACTGTTTCTTTCTTTAATTGAAGAGTTAACCAATCGTCTTGCGAGATAAGGTTAAACCGGGATCGTAAATCAATTACTAGGGAAACATCTGTACCTCCAATTCGGCATTGCATCATCTCTTCATACTCCTCGTCACTGTCTATCTTAAAACAATTCCGTTGGATTGTCTTATCTTCCACTGGATTATCTTCTTCAATTCGGCGTAGATATTTGCGTTTTGAATTTCCCATCGCTTCCTTGTCATTTGACTGTGGGTATAGGCGTTTAAGATTTGTTCTGCATCTGCGGGCAAAATGACCCACACGAGAGCATCGGTTGCATTTAATCTGGCGTGCTGGGCACATCTGACTATCTTCCTTGTGTCCTGACCGTCCGCACCTTCCACAATTACTCTGATTAATTTTCGTTGATTTCATATTAGTGATTTTATTTATGATTTCTGGCAATGACTTCGAGTGCATAAGCTGCGACTGCTTATTTATTTCCTCGTCCACCTGGCAGGCTTCGATAATTTCGCTTAAAGTTTGTTCTTTTTCCAATAATTTCTTTTTTAGTTCCGTACTAGCCCAGGTGTCAATGATTTTAACTTTTAAACAAATTTCTTCTATTTCGGCTTTCGTAGATCCGAAATTACATTTTTGAATTTGTTGGCGCAAACGCAGAATAAACTTCCCAAATGTTTCATCTTCTTCAGGAGAGATTTTCCTAAAAAGGTGTTTTTCAAAAGTCGAGTTTTGCTTGGGTGAGAAGTAAGCTGTCAGTTTATCGACTAGCACAGAAAAAACATCATTTTGATCGGCCTCGTTAAATTCTACTATGGCACCCGGCAATGCGTATGCAACCGTCTGCAATTGGATACCACCCAAATGTAACAATTTTGTTATTTTTTGAATTACAGATTTGATTTCTTCCACTTCCAGATAAATCTTAAAAGCGCGCAGCCACTTTTCCCATTCATTTTGGAGCAATGCGTTCCCCAAACTTTCACACAGAAAAGGTTTTATGACGCTTTCGGTCATTGCGAATAATATATGTAGATGTTTGTCTGAAAACAAAAATCAACCATTCATTAAATGCTTCTGTCGAGCAAGTTGCGTTTTATCAAATATTCCCAACACATTTGTTCTATTAATTTTTCATCGGCAGACTGCCACTGACCACTGTCAGATAATATCTTAACTTTTGTTAAACATTTGTTTAATCTCTTATCGGCTTTAAGCCTCTGACCTTTGTCAGATAGTTTTTCTTATTAAACATTTGTTTAATATCTTATCGGTTTCCACCTCTGACCTTTGTCAGATACTTCTTTATTAAACATTTGTTTAATAATTAATCGGCATTCCGCCTCTGACATTTGTCAGATTTCTTTTCGCTTCCTTCTTTTTTTTTTTTCAATTATGAGTGAAAAATGCATTTTACTTTTTTTTATGTCCATGCATACGTGTGTATGCATATGTTTTATGCCTACTATGATTACCCCGTTTTAGGGTTTCTCTTAAAAAAAAAAAAAAAAAATCTCCTTCTGTTTCTTTCTCTGAACTCGTGAGCATAGAGAACGCAAAACTGTGGGCGGTAGATAATTCATACGACTCACTAAGAACTTCAGTTTATTGTCTGTTTAGGGTTATAATCGTTTTTATTTTATTTCTTTAACTGTACTTAAGGTTATTTTAACCTGACCCGCCAAACTTACTTCTCTCTCAGAGAGTGCTTAAAAAAACCCGAGAGCCAAGAGCAGTAAGAGAGCGAGTGTGACCGTCTTTCCTACTACAATTCGGCCATCCTGACCGTAAGATCTCCTGATCCTTACATCATTAACGTTACAATAAGGTGAAATCTTATAACTACAAGTTAGTTAGGTACAATACACAAAAGTCTCTTACAGTTAACATTATTTTCATTTTTGCTTAAAAATAACTTTTAGTCGCTTTTTCTTTTACCTATCCAATGCTTTATGTTATGGCTACTCCATACACCTTGATAATGGTTACGACTAAGCTGAAAGCCTTCCACATCCTTAATTAGAAACCGGTCATTTTTGAGAACCTTGTCTATTACATAAGGCCCTTTGTGCTTTGGGATTAGCTTTTTGACGCTCCTATAGTCGAATCAAAATTCTTCACCATAATATAATCTCCTGCTTTATATTCTGTGGAATTTACCCTTCTGCTATTATACTGCTGCTCATTGTAATTCTGGATTTTCTTTTGATGTATTTCCCCATCCGTTCTAATTGTATCCAAATTTTGTTCATCATTCACTATTCCTAGCTGCTCTAGTCCTTCTCTTAACTCATCTCCGACTTTGCCTCTTTGCTCTACACCGAAGAGCATTTTGCTCGGCAACTGTTTAATGCTCCTATGAAGTGTGTTATTCAAACAATGTTCAACATTCTCCACTACCAAATCCCAATATATACCCTTATCTGGCTCCGACAATTTAGCAAGCATATGTCCCAAGGTACGATTCACCCTCTCAATTTGACCATTAGCTTGAGAGGACCCTGTGGCAATCTTAATGTGCTTAACGTTATTCTGATTTACAAATGTCTCAAAATCTGACGATGCGAAACAGCTTCCTCTATCTGAAACTATGGAAAAGGGTCGACTGTACGCCCTGAAATTGTCCTTAAGAGCTAGAACCGCTTCTTTAGTGTTGGTCGTCTTTGTTGGATACAGTCTGATGAATTTGGTAAAACCGTCAATAATAACAAACAAGTGCTTCTTGCTTCTGCCTGATGCTATAGGACCACAATGATCGATGTGAATTAGTTCAAAGGGTCGATTCCCTTTAGGGATACTGTGCAACATTCCTTCCCCTTTTCCAGACTTTGGCGAATACGCAACACACTTTAAACAATTGTTAATGTGTTTCACAACTTTCTCCTTGATGTTAGGAAACCAATACGTTTTCGAGATGGCATCCATTACTTTATCTCTGCCGATATGACCTAGTTCGTTATGATATTTAAAGAGGATTGACTCCTCCATTTCACTCGGAACACAAAACAACAACCTTCCATCATTGGTTTTCCTGTAAACTATTCCGTTTCTCATTTCAAATAAATTATCCTCAGCGGACTCTAACTTTCTTTTCACTTCCTGCAATTTTTCATCCCTGTGCTGGCATATAATAAGATTGTCTTCAAAACTATTTGTATCTACAACAAGTATGTTCGTACATCTACTAAGCGCATCCACATGTTGCATCTGCTTGCCTGCCCTGTGCACTACTTCATAATCATAATTCTGTAGCTCAAGAGCCCATCGCGCAATTCTCGGGCTTAATTCAATTCGATTGAGAGTGAGAGTCAGCGAATTACAATCTGTAAGTACCTTAAAACTTCTTCCCTGTAGATACACTCTGAACCTGCGGACTGCATACACTATTGCCAAGGTCTCTAATTCGAAATTGTGGTACTTTGATTCTACGTCTGACGTCCGTTTTGAGAAATAAAAAACAGGGTGCAACTTCTTGTCCTCTTTCCTTTGCATTAATATTGCCCCAAAGCCTAATGAGCTCGCATCACAATGCAGCTCTACTTCGTCCTTGTGGTTATATATTGCCAACACCGGCGCTTCTACTAGTTTATCTTTGAGCAACGAAAAACAATCCAGTTCTACCTTTCCAAATTTAAACACTCTATCTTTCTTCAATAGGTCATAGAGTGGTTTCGCAATTATCGAAAAGTTTTTAATAAAACGACGAAAATAAGAAGCCAAGCCCAAGAAGCTTCTTACTGCGTGAACGTTTGTTGGTATGGGAAAATTTTTAACCGCTTCTATGCCCTTATCATCGGCTCTAATGCCCTCTTCCGATATGAGAAATCCTAAGTATTTAATGCTTGACTGAAAGAACTCACACTTATCTATACGCAGTTCCAGCTTGTTTCTGATTATCCTTCTAAAAACTTCTTCCAATGTATCCAGGTGCTCTTCTGCAGTTTTACTAGCTATCATGATATCGTCTTGATAGACTATTACTTTACTATCTCTAATCAAATCTGTAAAAATTTTGTTCACAAATCTTTGAAACACTGATGAGGAATTTTTCAGACCCATTGGCATCCTGAGGAACTCAAACTGGCCTAACGGAGTGACGAATGATGTATATTTCACTGAGTTTTCCTCCATGAACACGTGAAAATACCCATCTTTTAGATCCAATTTTGAAAAAATCTTTTGTCTCCAAGCCTGTCTAATAAATCGTCTATTAGAGGTATAGGGTAGTTATCTTTAACCAAAACTTTGTTCAATCTCCTAAAGTCAATGCACAACCTTAACTCGCCAGCTTTCTTAGGCACTAACACAATGGGTGATGCATACTCCGACTCACTAGGGCGAATGATCTTCTTCTCCAAGTATCCGTCTAACATCGTCTGCAATTTCCCTTTTTCGGAATACGACCATCTTCTAGGTGCACAACTGAATGCCTTCGACCCCTCCAAGTTAAGCTTCATTTCACATTTTACATCAGGCAATTCGGGCCTTTGTGCTGCCAAATATGCACTCTCGAACAACTGCTCAAACTTTTTCCGAACTTTAAAATCTAATGTTTCACCTATTTTGCAATCAACTCCCGTGTTGAAACACTCGATATTTAGTAACTCAAATTCTACTTCGGTTAGAGATTGGACATCAGCAATTTCTCTTCTTTCTTCAAACTTTGTAGATCTAACTCTTTCTTTAGCTAACTCACTAACCGCTTCACTCCCACTTTTCATAACCATTTTGCTTTTACCTTCATTCTCTATTTCACTAACAATCTTGCTATCACTTTTCTTCACCATTTCACTAACAATTTCGCTATCATTTTGCTTAACTATTTCGCTAACAATTTTCTTTTCCTCATGTTTAGAGGTACATTCTTTCGTGACTCTTCTCTTCTCATAATTCTTTTCTATAACTACTTCATCCACTGTTCTCTCAACATTTTTTTTTACTTGCGAATCTGTACAGCATGACAAGGACTCAAACTTCGACCGCTTTCCGAGTTCATTTTCGGCTTCTTTCATTTTAAGTGTAACCATTCTCAAGGCGTCTAAGTCTAACTTAATATTACATGCTGTCATAAAATCTCTTCCCAAAATTACTTCATGGCTCATAGACTCGTTCTCAACGACTATTAAATGAAAGAATATCTTTATTGAATTTTTGAAAACAAAACATTTGATTTTTCCATATGACAAAAGTGGACTCCTATTTAATCCGTAATATTTATGATCAAGTGAAATTAACTGTATCTTTTCTGGTACACACGAGATTTTAATAAGTGACACATCGCTACCTGAGTCTATGAAGCATGCTGTAATTAAGTAAGGATTTGTTAAAGTTTCAAAATATATCTTAACATATCTTACGTCATCGCGATTCTTAGCCAGCTTCTCTTTATTAAGAGGACACTTAGCCACCCAGTGATCCAAAGCACCGCAACCGAAACAGGACCCTGGCACTCTGTCGGGTTTCTTGCAGTCCTTTCTCATGTGACCCTTTGAGTTGCATTTGTAGCAACGGAAATCTTCTTTGAAACGTCTGCCAGTAGCAGCCACCTGTGTAGCTTCTCTTGCTGCTTGCTGTACCGGTAGCTGAATGCCTGAAAATGCACGGCGTAATTCCGCAATGCACTTGAACCCTTGAATCTGCGCTTGGATGCGGAGTCCCTCCACAGGAATCCCTTCAATGGCTTTTCCTTCTCGTTCCTCTTCACTGATGCAGATAGCGTCTGACAACCTGGCCTTCTCGTCGATGTAGCTGACGAACTTCTCATTGGCGCTCCATATGCGAGACTCGAATGGGCGCCTGGCATCCGCTTGAGACATCGTTTTTCCGAACTCCTCGACAAGCTGCTCACAGATGTTGCCCACGGGTTCCAGAATGCGCGTACCATTGGCATGTAGCCACTCATGAGCCTGTCCTTTTAGCTTGGACACTAGAAGCATATGCATTTGTACACCTTTGATTCCGTATACACCGCTTATATTTGTCAGTTGCGTGACCCATTTTTGCCCACACGAATTCCCATTAAATTCCGACAACACTTCTTTTGCTAATTGGAATTTTGCAGCCGACGAAAAACCGCTTTCCAACACTTCTTCCGAGCGTTGGTTTACCAGCCCTGGTTCGCGACGCTGGTTTTGCGCGCCAATTATTTCTGCTGCCGTCTCGTTTTCGCTGCCTTCGTTTTCCTCGCCGCTGTCGTGCCCCGCGCAATTGTCGTTGCTTGTCGGCACGAAACTGTGCGCTTCGTTTTCTGTCTGGCGTTGAGGCGCCGCTATGTCGAACAATTGCGGTCGCAACAAATCGCACAATTTTTTCAGCAAGTCATCTGTGTTGTTGTCTCCCTCTTTCTCATTTGTGATCTCCGACACTCGACCGTTACTTTCGTCTTCTGTACTTTCCTCGACAGTCTCAGTTCCAATAGATATGGAACACGCTCCTCGTCGATCTGCTGGAACATCGTTTAAGCGTGCCACAAGCTCGTCCTTTGACCCTGTAGTAGGCAAGTCCAACAGCTCCAGCCACTTCTTTAATGTTGGCAAGTTGTGGGCGTCAATGTCGATGTTCATTGCGTTAAAGTTCACCACTTCTGATATTGTGGGCGGTAGATAATTCATACGACTCACTAAGAACTTCAGTTTATTGTCTGTTTAGGGTTATAATCGTTTTTATTTTATTTCTTTAACTGTACTTAAGGTTATTTTAAATATGTTCACCGAGTAATTATTTTTATGTCTTGCTTCCGTCAACTCTACACCCCGACTGCCCCTTACGCCTGACCCGCCAAACTTACTTCTCTCTCAGAGAGTGCTTAAAAAAACCCGAGAGCCAAGAGCAGTAAGAGAGCGAGTGTGACCGTCTTTCTTACTACAAAACGAAAAGAAGAAAAGAAATAAGAAAAACTAACGGATCTTAGCAAGGCATTGGACTTGCACTGACACAGCCATTTATATGTTGCTAATGTTTCTCTTTTCCTTTTTTTCTTTCCTCTTCACTATTTAACTATTTTATTTGCTAGTTCGCTATATTGTTTTTAATTAATTGTTTTTTTTTACCTCGTCGCCAATGTAATAACCCGGTATTTTCCAATAAAACACGTTACTTCCAAACTTATAAATACATGTATATTCTTCCGCTTCGATGCGGCCGCTTTGATTGTCACAATTATACTAAATACATCTATACTAATTAGAACCGAGAGAGAGGTAATAATGGATCATTGAGAGAGAGAGTTAGAGAGTTAAAGGGGTTTGCTTTGCCACCGTCGATTGCCGCTTAGCATCTCGGTGCTGGTTCCCACAGTACTTATAAGTATATGATCATCATCAACACCCGAGTAGATCTAGCCATGTATGTATGAACACCTAGATCTCAACGACTATAAGAGGTGGAGTCACCAAAATTTGGTATGTCGACCCCGCAATTAAATAAAATTAAATGCACGCTCTCGCCTTTTCATAATATAGAAAAAACTGATTGGCTTTGGTAATTCTTGGCCCAGTGAAATCAAAATGAGCATACTAATTTATTTTATTAATTTCTACCAAATTTGATTAAAATCGGACAAGAAACACAAAAAATATAGGAATGAAGGTGTTTTACTAGGCGGTCCAAAAGGACGGAGTTGGACGTAGGCTAGTGGCGGCAATATAGTGCTTGTGTGTTGGTAAGAGAGAGCGAGGTAGCAAATGCTACGAGGCATGTAAAAAGAATTTAAAAAAAATACATACATTGAAATTTGAAATTAATTAAAACTGGGCTTGGCCGGCTTCAGGTCAATAAATCTTACTAATTTATGAGATTTTAAATCATAATTACTTAATTTTTCTATTCTCTATGTTAATGTCAAACCGTTTTTTAAGCTGGCGGAAAACTTTTATGTGCCATAGCTCGGCCGCCGTGAATGTTGACAATCACCTCAGTGTGAGTGATGTGGGTCGCGTATCGAAAATAGAACGAAAAAAAAAGAATGCTATCCACGAAAGGTCAAAGTCTAAATCGTCAACGACCATGCATGGACGCAATCTAACTAGCAATTCTGTTAATAGATTTACTCTCCTCGCACCTCGACATTCAGCAAAGCGTCGCCAAAGCCGAAAAAGAACCTTTCACCTCCAGGCTTCTCTTCCAGCTAATACTAATAATACTAATCTAAAGTCGCCTAAGATATGTACCTCTAATTTTCATTTCCAATTTGATAGATACCACTGGCACGATCAACAGGATTTCCGTTTTGATGAGCGTATTGTAGCGTGCGCTAGTTTAAACTTTCAAATTTTAAGACTTAACGACCTTACGCGCGTCTTTGCTAATAGCGATCAATCGATAAATAAATAATACTGGTATCGATCGACCGATAAAAGAATAATATTGCGATATCGATAAGGCGCACTTCGTGTTTTTGCTAGGTATCATATAAGCTGTGTCCCGAAAATTTTAAGTCTGGATTCTAGCAGGTATGTAGGTTATTAAAATTTTTACCCCGCCGCCATCTGCATCTTACTCTATATCATAGATTGGAAACCTTCCATTTTTCTGGCCAATATTGCCGATAGCTTTCGTGGGAGTATTATTTTCTGGAAAACCGGCGAGTTTTCGAAAACCAATTCTCGCGCCAGAGCACGTGCAGCCAAACTTTGGGTTGTCTTGCATTCCGGAATTCACATTCGGATATTGGGAAGACACTGCAACTAAACACCGGCAGCGCCACAACGTTTTGTGTTGAGGTTTACGGTGCGGTCAAAAGTGTCTCATTTTTCGAGAACGGCCATAACCCTCAGATGAACCGGATTTTTTCCTATGGCTAGGGTTTAAAGGCGAGTGGCCGTACCTAACCTTCTTCCGTTGCTGACCCAGACAAAGCTTGGTTTTTACAAAGACCATGTCTGTATGCTGCCGCCAACAGAGAGTGCAATACATGTGACCACCTCGAAAACTTCTAAAAGTTCCGTTTTGTGCTAAATAGTTGCTTAAAAATAATTTTCTTTTTGATCTGATTTTTTTTTTGTGTCGAAGCCCCAATCAAGTTAAAAAAATAATGTAATTAAAGTAAATGTAAAATCAATTTAAAGTCACGTGAAGGTTATTCTAAATAATTCAAGTCAAGCGCAACAGTAAATAAAGTAAATAAAACAAAGTGAGAGAAACTGAGTTAATGGTGGTCATCACGGTGCATCGATGGAACCCTTTCAGCGACTAAACTATGGGGTAAGTGCCTAGTGTAGTAAGCGGTATCAATTCGGCGACTCTCAACCATGTTTTTGCGAATTATGGGGTGATGGTGGTCAATTGATGCTGAGATTTGTTGTTATAATTTCTGTTTCAGCGTTTTATGATCAACCGAATAATAACAAAGAAATGATTTTGTAATTTTGTAAAAACTTAATATAAGAAAGAAATGTTGCTATCTGAATATGATAGCTTAAGTTTTATAATTTATTTTCCTAGTGACATGGGTACCTGGTTTGATATTAGTCAGGTTTAATGGGAATCTTTATAAAGAATAACAAAGATTCATGGTTGGGAGGGTATAGAACTGACAGGTCCATCTACATCTTTGACCTCAGTAACTACTGGTCTTGAACCAAAGAATACTCTTTCCTTCCTTTCAGGTTTTTTTTTTATATATGAATTATTTACTGTGTTCATAGGTATTTTTCTTGCAAGTCATTCAATTGCCATTTAAAGTTAGTTTCAGTAGAGATCCTAAAAAAATTAAATTTTATAATTAAAGGTAGAGATTTCAGCAAACAACCCCCCTCCCCCCAACCCGCAAGAGCTACGGAACCAGAGGATCTCGATCTGCTGCAATTCACATACCGCCTTCTTTAGGTTATCGGTCTATTTATCATCGCTGTGCTAGGATGATTACATAAAATTTATGGCACGCAACCGTGAGACCGCATAAGAAGGTTACATAAAATTTTTGGCGCCCAACGGTGCGGCAGGATAAAAGCATACTAAACTCCTTAACAATATTAGATACTGACAAGAAGTTTATTTAAGTTACGGCAAGTGGTTATTTCGACAGCAGACCACATTAGCAGTATGTAGTTCTACCCTAGGTGATATAAAGTGTTGAGTTCAAGCATATCAGGAAATTCTTAAGATCAAAACATGAGGTTTCAAGGTTTCGTCGATTTTGTTAGACTATATTAGGGTATAACTTACGCGAATAAATGGACCTGCGCGGTTTAAGTCTGCTTGGCGAAGCCGATGTTTCGGTTAGAAATATTCAGCCGCAAAGTTAAAAGAGAAAATGAATGTAAGCAAGAATTTCAAGACTCTGTATCACAAGATTGATAATTTAGCACTCGTTTAGTAAGAAGTTCAAAACTTTTCTTAACAATTTAGATTATTGTATATTGGATGTTCGATATCAGTACTGATTGTATCTAAGATCATGTTACGACTGCGGAACGGCTAAAGAAATCGAAGACAACTCGATTAAATTGTTTTATAGTAAGCTTTGGAGGATTAAATGTTCAGGTGTCTGGATCTTGGTAATACGGATAGTATATCCTTGTCGATCTGGAGATTCAAGAGGCCAATGCCTAACTAAAAGAATAATTTAGTAAATGTCATAGTTGGGCTTTGGGCTAAATAAATAAATAAAGTTACCAATATTCTTTAGGTTCATTTGGCTAGTTACGATATTAAATCAAGTACCCACTCATGTCACTCTAAGAAAATAATTAATTGAAAAAAAAAAATGTCTCGAGTTCAACATAGTCCACCAAATATGGACACTCCAGCAGAAAACATATGCAAAATTTGTTTCTTGGTTTTGGACAACACGCAAACATGTTTCTGTAAACCTGGAAACACATTTTCCATAAATCATGTTTGGAAGCTCTACTAGAAAACGAAAAGCATTGCCCAGTTTGTGAGAGTGAGATAGATGTGTCTAGTCTAAAGCTCGTAGTAGGCAACTGTTCACCAACAACTCGATTAAATTGTTTTATAGTAAGTGCTCTACTGCGAAACTTTGTTCTAGAATTATTTGGAGTGGGTCATTTCTCATTTCTTTATAATTTTAACAGCTTATGGGCCCAGGACATTGTTAAGAGTAATATTGATATTTGGATTACTGTGTGTGATCGGGACAACAAATTAAAGTAACAATGAGTGTTCAAAATTATTCTGCCATCGAAAAGTTGGACAGTGAGAACTATGCAATATGGTCGGTACAAATGAAAAGCATATTGGTGCAAAGTGAATTGTGGCCAATCGTGTGTGGAAGAATCGTGAGGAGAGAAAGTGACACTCAAGAACAAAAGAGTAATATTGATGCGCTAGATGAAAAAGCATTAGCGAGCATTTTGCTTGGTGTGAAACCGTCGCAAATTAGCTTTATCAAGAATTGTGTTTCTGGTAGAGAAGCTTGGAACGAGCTAGCTAGTAGAGCTGTGCGAAACATCGATGTAGTATTGATACATTGATGTTTCTCCTGTCGTAAAAAACATCGATTTTTTTCTCTCCGATGTTCGATGTTTTTGTTAGCTTTTCCATCACTGAGAAAAGATGTCATCAAAATATTTGTGTGTTCCAGCAACTTCGACTGAAACCGAACGTATGTATGTATGTTCAGTAAGGCTTGAATCATAGTAAGCGTGAAGAGAAGTTCGCTTAAGTTTTATGTTGACATGCTTCTCTTTATACATTGTCACAAGTAATTTTCTGAATATATTGTTTTATATTTTTAAGTTTGAAAAAGATTGATTATGCTTTATAGTACATATGTATTACGTTTCAAAGAAAATGAAATTTCTGTTTTATAGTTTTAAGTTTGGAAAAAGGATGTTATATTTAATAAAGACTTATATATATATATATATATATATGTAATGGGTTTATTGGTATAAACACATATAGAAAGTTTTAATGGATAGGATAGAATAGGATTCACAAATTAGGCTTAATTAAATACAACGTTTGAATGTTCAACTTAAAAAACGACTTGACTTTTTCAACTTAATTATTCCGACGACATTCGACTTCTTTCGCTGGCAACTTTACGACGACTACTTCTCCACTCTCCCCAACCTTCTGCCTCTTCCCTCAATCGCCAGGGCTACCAAAAACGACCAGCAACCCAGCACACATCTTACATTCGGCCATCCTGAACTTAGTCATCCGACCCCGATGACAACTCGTCCGAATCCTGGTTGTTCCGCCAATACTTCAAATTATCTGAGCTAGTAGCTGTGAGCATTGGCCCCTCGATATCTGCTGCGGCTTTCTTAACATCGTATCTTCCGCATCGTTTAGCTGCTATAACCTCGTACGGTCCAAGATATTCACTCGCAAGCTTGCGACCAGCAACGAATTGTGTACGCCGAATCGCTACCAGATCTCCAACTTTATATACGTTATCCATCTTGCGTTTTGAATCATATTGTTTCTTGTTTGCTTCCTGGGCTTTAGTAATTTCCCGTTTGGCAGCAGCTCTCATCGACTGTCTCTCTTCATCGAATTTATCGCATACTTCCTCCTGTAACAACTCAAGAATCCGATTCTCTGGCCCATTGTTCATTTGAACCCCCAGCATTAGTTCAAATGGTGATCTTTTTGTTGATACATTGACATGAGAATTAATAGCTCTTTGCACATTTGGCACATACTTAAACCATTTAGCCGGTTCATCCTCAGACAGCTTGGAAATAATCGTAATGATAGATCTGTTTACACGTTCAATCTGACCGTTGCCTCTTGGAACGCCCGTTGTTGTCCAAACGTGGTGAATTCCGTTCGACTTAATATATTCCTCGAAATCCTTAGCTATAAACGCAGATCCTCTGTCACTGATAATTCGAACAGCGTTACCAAATATAGCAGACCACTCCTTTAACTTTCGTAGTACTTCCTCGCAACTTGTTGTTTTTGTTGGATATAACCAAACAAATTTCGTGAAGGCGTCGACCATAGCAAATATATACTTATATTGCTTTGATGTTGCGTCTAAAGGCCCAAGATGATCCACATGTATCGTTTCTAAAGGTCTATCGCCTTTGTCTATCACCTGCATCAATCCTTCCTTTTTGCCAAACTTTTTGTTATAAATTATGCATTTGACGCAGTTATTTATAATTCGGGCAACTTTTGACTCTAAATGCGGCATCCAATAAGACTGCTGAACTGCATGCATTGTCTTTTGCATCGCATAGTGACCAACATTGTGGGCTTCAACAATGATCTCTTTTTCCATTTGTTTCGGGACAACCAAAAGTTCATTACCGCCAACCGCTTTGTATAAAAGACCGCCTTTTAATTTAAAATCTTCATAAGGTTGATTTTGCAACAATTCAATCAGAGCCTTTGACATTGTATCCTCTTGCTGTGCTTTTTTAAATCGTGCCGACGTTTCCGATCGTATCATCATAATTCCTTGTGGATAGCGACTGAGACAATCCACATGTTTAAGTCTCTCTCCAGCTCTATGCTCCACATCGAAGTTAAAATCTTGCAAATAGACAATCCATCGCGCCACGTCTCTAGGAACATCCTTCTTGTTTATTGTCTGCTTAAATGCTGCGCAATCAGTAACAACTTTAAACTTGATGCCCAAAACGTATTGTCTAAACTTCTGGCAGGCAAGGTATACTGCTTTCGCTTCCAAAATGTAGCTATGCTGTCGAGCCTCAGTTTCCGAAGACTTTTTGCTCCAAAACCACACTGGATGCAACTGGCCATCCTTCCATTGCAACAATGCTGCTCCAAATCCCATCTTTGACGCGTCTGTGTGAATTTCCGTGTTGGCATTGCGATCATACAGTTTCAGTACTGGTTCGACAGTGAGAGCTCTTTTTAATTCTTCAAAAGCCTTAGGTGCAACCGCATCCATCCTAAAAGCAACGTCTTTACGCAAAAGATCCGACAATGGTCGGGCAATAATTGAATACCCCTTAATAAACTTGCGAAAAAATCCAGTTAAGCCCAGAAATGCTTGAATCGCCTTTATATTTTCTGGTACTTTAAACTTGCTGACAGCTTTGGTCTTCTCTTGTCCTGGCTTAATTTGTCCATCGTAGATCGTATGGCCCAAAAAATCAACAGTGTTTTTTAAAAAAGTGACACTTTTTCCATTTAATTTTAAGTCCAAACGCTGCTGCTGTGTCAAAAACTTTCTTCATCTTATTGAGACATTCTTCTGCTGTCGTTGCATGGATTATAATATCATCCATATACAGATCCAGCACGTCAGCATTTAACAACGGTTGAAAAACATTTGTCACATATCGGATAAATACTGCAGGTGAATTACAGAATCCAAACGGAGCTTTGTTGAATTCGAATAATCCCTCCTTGGTCACAAATGCTGTGTATTTTTTACTCGATTCTTCAATCGGCACGTGAAAGAATCCATTCTCTAAGTCCATGACTGTAAAAAACTTTGCGGCCTGCAGCTTCTCTAGGACATCGTCAATCATCGGCACCGGAAACGCATCCTTCAACACCATACTGTTTAGCTTCCGAAAATCTACGCAGATTCTATAGCAGCCATCTTTCTTTTTGACCACCACGACTCGACTGGCAAAATTGGATGACGATCGGCGAACGATTCCAGCCTTGAGCCATTCGTCGACTTGTTGCTTCACTACTGCAGCTTCAATGGCCGGCAGACGACTTGGTGCTTGGCGAAACGGCATGATAACACCATCTGGGACAATCTGTAGACTAACTGCATCAGTTAATTCTGCTACTGGCCCTGCAGCCTTCTGGGTTCTCTCTTCAACGTTTGGGTATTCAACGGCCTTGTAGTCGTTGATCATTGCTCGCACATCATTTTCGAAATCTGAGGGTACATCTATATCAGAATCGGTTTCTGTTACATTAAAAATACTTAACTGATTATCCTCAGAAGTCTTATCCCCAGCAGGGGGATAAAACTTATATCCTGCTTCAGACGACGTAGAGAAGAACTTTTCCATAAAGTCATAGCCGAGTACAACATCATACGGCACATCTTCGTTTGCGACCACAACAAATTTTTGGACTGTCTGGACGTCATCCACCTTGACCTCAGCTTGAAAAATACCAATTGGATGAGTAATTTTTCCGCCTAGACCAACCAAATTCTTGACAGCTTTCTGCAGACTTCCAACTCCAATCTTCTGTACAGCGCTTCTGGATACCAAAGACACATCCGCTCCTGTGTCAACCAAAGCGTTAATGTTGCAACCTTTTATATCCACTTCCTTTATGCGTTTTGGATTTTGTACTACACCAATGTTTGAAGTCTCCATGCGCTTCGAATTATACACTGCACCAATATTCGCAATCTTTGGACAGTTCTTTGAGATATGACCCTCACCATTGCAGCGAAAACATTTTGTTGTCATATTGCATTCCTTTCTAAGATGCTCGCTTGATCCGCAGTTAAAGCAACGAGGCTTTTTCTCGTAATTTCTCTGGCTAACTTTCTTCAAACCTTGTGGCACATCGATCTTTGCCATTTCCATTGCGTGCTGATAGATTTCATATTTTTCTCGTAGCTCTCTGAATGACTGGGCGCAATATAAGTTGATCTTTAAGTCGTTCTTCATGTTCAAACCGTCTACTATATAGCGCAACATCGATTTCATATCTATATTGCCCTCTGCTGCGATTGACTTCATATGAAACATGTACTCTCGAAATGTTTCCTCTTTCTGCATCTTACGTTCACGTAGCTTCTGATGTATATTAGCGCTACATACGTCGTCCATGCCAAATTCGTTTTCCAATTGGACACGAAGATCATCATAACTGCGTACTGGAGTTGCATCTAAAAATAACTTTGCAACTTTAGTCATTTTAGATCGTGCCTGAACATATTTTTGCTTCATAGTTAGTCCATAGGCCTCAGCATTCAGTTCAAAATTATTGAACCACATAGCCACAGGCATACTTTGTCCATCATAGTCGGGTACCACTTTAGCAAAATCGTCTGCTTGAATGCCTGAGTCACCCTGTTTCACTTCGTCAGCTTCGATTTTCAGCGTCAGCAACTGTATCAAATTTTTCAACATCGTGTTGTTCTCTTCTTCCATATTGTTCTCTTTCGTGTTCTCTTCTCTTTTTTCGATCAAATCCAGCAACAACGCTTCGCGTACTTCTCTGGCTCTTGTTATGCATCCAACTTCTTGCGTCTCTTCTTGTATTTCAATTTCGTCAGCTTTTTTCAAGGTCTCGTTTAGTCGCGACATTTCGGCGCCCGCGCGTTTTTTCTCAGCGTTCTTTGCCGGCGTACGCTTCGTTTTCGACATTACCGCTTTTTTTTTCAACAACAACAACTCTTTTGATTTCACAACTGTTCTCGGGAATTTCACAATAGCAACTTACAACTTTAAATGATTTTTACCAACTTTTAAAAACCATTTCACAACTTAAGCACTGATTGTTTCTATGTTAACCGATAGAACGAGCCTCCAACGTATCGTGTGTATAGGTTAGAACGAGTTTGATAGGACGAGCACTCCAACGTACGAGTTTGATAGGACGAGCCCCCAAATGTAATGGGTTTATTGGTATAAACACATATAGAAAGTTTTAATGGATAGGATAGAATAGGATTCACAAATTAGGCTTAATTAAATACAACGTTTGAATGTTCAACTTAAAAAACGACTTGACTTTTTCAACTTAATTATTCCGACGACATTCGACTTCTTTCGCTGGCAACTTTACGACGACTACTTCTCGACTCTCCCCAACCTTCTGCCTCTTCCCTCAATCGCCAGGGCTACCAAAAACGACCAGCAACCCAGCACACATCTTACATATATTATATTATATATATAGAAAATCAAAAAATGCAATTTTCCTTAAAAACATCGAAACATCGATGTGGCCAAACAATCAACAGCTCTACTAGCTAGTATATATCAGCCACGTGGGCCGACAAGAAAAATTAGCTTGATTAAACAGTTACGGGCATCAGAATGTGTAGATATACAAGATTACATAAAGGAATTCTCAGACCTAACGAAAAAGTTAAACGAAATAGACATGCACATTCCCGAATATATGCACTAACAATTGTGTTGCTGTCGGGGTTGAACAGTTCGTACGAAAACTTCGTCGTCGTGATCGAAACGCGAGAAGTATTGCCATCTCTCTCTGATTTGAAAATCAATCTTCTTGGTGAAGGAGAGAGCCAGCGAATGAATTTCGATGAAAGCGAAAACGGTGCAAATCATGCGTATGTGTCGAAAACGAATAGAAAAAAACAGAAGAAAGCATACGCGAAGAATGATGCAAAGAAAAACAAAAATTTTTTAAGTGTGGACGGGCCACTTTATTGCTGATTGCAAAGAAAATGACAAAGGAAAACGAAATTTTGCGATTTTGTCCAGTGTACAGTGTAAAAAGTTTAAAGATTAGACTTGGTGTGTGGACAGTGGTGCAACTGTTCACATGTGTACTGACAGAAATTTGTTTACAGATTTTAGAGAACACAGAGAAAAAGTTCTACTCGCGGGAGAAAACTTGTTGCATTCAGAAGTTATTACCAATACCAATGTGTGTATCAACTAGTGATATAAAATATCAAAGAAGCTATCTTCGGCTATGCCAAAGTTTTTATACCCTTGCAGTCCTTGGCAATAATATTTTTACATTTTAAAAATTTCTTTCCCTCAATTCGTCAATACACAAACAAAACATTCAAATTATTACTCTTTTTACTACAATTGTTTCTTTTTCTTGCATCATTCCCTAAGCAAAGCACGGCACGAATACACATACAGTTTGTGTAGCGCTGCGTCTGTGTGTGTGTATGCATGTGCTCTGTTTGATTTGATGATGACGTAGTAGGCAGCAGGCCGATTTGAGCCGATTTATATTGACTGTAACTTGTGTTTTATTTATCCGATTAGATTCGAATTTTGGGATCTGACATCTTATATCCAATACTATCGTTTTGCTAAATTTCATGGGGATACTCCAATTTTTGCAAAAATGTTTGTTCTAGAGCTATATGATATAGTAGTCCGATCCTCACAATTTTCATACTTTATCATCTCCCGGCTAAAAGTAGCTCAAATATGAAATTTCATTCCGATAGCTCTTAAGATGCCGGCGTGAAGTTGATTTGCACAGACGGACGGACGGACAGACAGACGGACATGGCTATATCGACTCAGCTTCTCATGCTGATCAAGAATATATATACTTTATGGGGTCGGAAACGTCCCCTTCTGTGCGTTACAAACATCTGACCAATTTTATAATACCCTCTGCAAGGGTATAAAAACATCGATGCATCGAGCATCGATGTTTTTTTGGCGATATTTACCGATGCTTTTATAGATGCCGATGTTAAGCGATGCATCGATGTTTTTTGGCGATGTTTATCGAAGTGTTTCGATGGTTTTTTAGATGCCGATGTTTTGCAAAATATCGATTGATTAATTTCACAATATTGCGTATTTTGTCGTCAGTTGCCGTCCAGAAAGTGAGTTCATAAAATTTACAGAAAAAACCCTGTTTGCAATGCCAAAGTAAGTAAATTTATTTAAATTGGTCAAAAATAATACAGCTGTTCGAAGGCTTAAATATATTTAAATGTTAAGCTAACAGCAAAAAGCATTTATTTTAGAATAACAACAAAGACGAACATTTGCTGGAAGCATTTCAGCGAAATAGACGGAAATAGTGCGAAGTGCAATGTTTGTGGCAAAACCATTAGGACTGCGGGCTACACAACTAACATGAAAGACCACCTACGGAATGTTCACAAAATTAATGACGCAAATGCCAAAGAAAACGCGCATCAAACACCATTGAATAATAGCGTGGCGCCACGGCAAGTATCGGTCTCTGAAAGCTTCCAAATTTAAGGGAATTGGAACAGAAGGCCAAAAAGCAAAAAAAATTAACGAAGCCATTGTCTACATGATTGCAGAAGACGTGCAGCCATTTTCAATTGTAGAAAATCAAGGATTCACTTCTTAATGAATATTGTTGCACCACGTTACGAAATGCCCTCGAGGTATAAAATAACGAAATGGGTCGATGAGAAGTATATTGAAATGAAGGTTTTATGGAAAGCACGCCTAAGTGGAAAAACGGTTTGTTTAACGATGGATGTATGGAGCGACCAGATGTCAATGCGCAGTTTTTTAGGCATTACAGCTCATTTTGTGCTTGAGCAAGATATGACTTCCTTGACTATTGGAGCACTGCATCTAAGCGAGCGTCACACAGGAGCATATATAAGCGAAATGTTGGACAGTTGTTGCTCAGAGTGGGAAATAGAAAAGGAGCAAGTAACAGCTATTGTCACAGACAATGGGGCAAATATTATTAAAGCAGCTGAAATATGCAGCCCTGCTTTGCGCACACGCTCAACCTTATTGCTCGATCTGCCATCCAAAGGGAATCGGTCAACGATTGTATTAGTAAAATGAAAGCAATTCTTACTTTTTTTAACCATAGTGGTGTAGCCAGCGACCAGTTAAGAAAGACAACGGACAAAGTGTTAATACAAGATGTTCCAACAAGATGGAATAGTACTTACTATATGATCGAGCGATTTTTGGAGGTCAAAACACATGTGAATGATGTCCTATTGAGCATAAGAAACGACCAGGCAATGCTCACTGGAAAAGAATTTGAGTTGCTAAACAATATAATTACAATGCTGCGCCCCCTCGAGGAAGCAACCAAAATAATAAGCGGTGACAAATATTCCAAGGCTAGTATGGTCATTCCTATTGTGAACATTTTAAAGGAGAAATTGAAAAAATTAAACGACAACACGCCTGAAGCACAAGATATAAAGGAATTCCTGCTTCTTGAAATTGACAGGCGTATGGGATCATTAGAGCAGGTATATTTTAAATATTATTAAATTGTTATTTCCTTAAATATAAACATATTTTGTAATGTATTATTTTAGGTATCGATTCTGGCAATGGCCACGTTGCTTGGTACAAGATTCAAAAAGATACATTTCAAAGAACCTCCTGTGCCAATGCACTTATGAAGATAAAATCTCTCCTAAAACCAAAGGAAAACAATGAAGTCATACTACCCAGTACAATAAACTCGAATTCTATTTGGGACCACCATTACCAGCTAGCTCAGTCTCACAACCCAAATAGCAATATGGATGTAGAGATGAGCGCATATCTGCGAATGCAGCTATCTCCATTCGATAGTAACCCTCTAACAGTTTGGGAAGGTATTAAAAGTGTTAAAAGCGATGCTATTTTTGCCGGTGATGGGATCTTCGGTTCCCTCTGAACGGGTGTTTTCAGCGGCTGCAAATATATTAAGTCATAAACGAAACAGACTTACTCCTGAGCGACTAAGTCGCATTTTACTTTTACAAAGCATTGACAAAAAATACTTTTTTAAAATTATTTGTCTCCTTGAAATGTAAAAGACTGCTATGAAAGCATAAGTTTTTTGTTATGTTACATACTTATTAAGTTCAAAGTCTGTTGAAATTTAAAAGACTGCTATGAAAGCATAAGTTTTTTGTAATGTTACATACTTATTAAGTTAAAAGTCTGTTGAAATTTAAAAGACTGCTCTGAAAAGCATGCGTTCTTGTTATGTTACATACTTATTAAGTTAAAAGTCTGTTGAAATTTAAAAGACTGCTCTGAAAAGCATCCTTTTTTTTTTTTTTGTTCTGTTAAATACTTTTATAGTGAAAAATCGGTTTGCTAATATAACGCTATCAAATCACTTGTAAATAAACTTAACAGAAAAAATTGATTTTTAATTAATTGGGGATATTTTAAAACATCGAAAAAACATCGAAGCATCGATGTTTCGACCCGATGTATCAACCAACATTGATGGTTGATTTTAAAAACATCGGTGATCATCGACATCGATGTTTTCACTCAAATTTACATCACTAGTATCAACATAGGAAAATTCAGTATTGACCTATTGAACGTTTTGTACGTGAATAAATTGCAGACAAATTTCATCTCTATGTCAAAAGCAACTGAGAAAGGCTTTGAAGTAACATTTAAAAATGGCAATAATAAAAGATAAACAAAAGATTGAGATATTAAGAGCTAAAGAGTGCGATGGTTTGTTTATTATTGAACCTAAAGTGAAAGAAAGTCTGTACTTCGGTGTGCATAATAGTGATGTTTTGAAATGGCACAGTCGATTTGGCCATTTAAACTTTGCAAGTATGCAAAAAATGTCGAAAAATGAAATGGTGCATGGCCTAAAGATCAAAGAAAATAATCTAACAGGAAAAATTGAAGCCTGTACTACGTGCGCGAAAAGTAAAATATGTCCTATGGAAACAATATCGGCCGGTGGTGCGCGATATTTTGTGACATTTATTGACGATTGTTCGCGATTTGTTTTTCTGTATATTGCCTGAAGACGCGTGACCAATTGTTAGATTGCTTTAAAGACTTTGTTAGATTCGCGGAGAGGCAAACAGGCCAAAAGCTAAAAGAAATTCGTAGCGATAACGGGCGCGAATATTTAAGTCGTAACTTCGAATATTTCGTAAAGGAAAATGGCATTAAAAGACAATTAACAGTGCCATACACCCCACAGCAGAACGGGGTAGCTGAGCGCATGAATCGGACATTGGTTGAAATGGCCAGAAGTATGTTGGTACATTCTTGAGTCAATAAGATACTGTGGGCTGAAGCGGTGAAAACAGCGGCGTATTTACGAAACAGGTCCGAGACGCATTCCTTGGTAAATATGACGCCTTATGAAGCTTGGTTTGGTAGAAAACCAAAAGTTTCCCACCTCAGAATCTTTGGAGCTAAGGCTATCGCTCTAAAGAAGACTCACAATAAGAAGTTCGCTGCTAAAGGGGAGGAATATTTAATGATTGGGTATTCATTGACTGCAAAAGCTTATCGTTTATATAGCCCGGAGAAAAAAATGCTGATTGAGAGCAGAGATGTAATCTTCTTGGAGAATGACATAACTGGATCTAGCAGTGAAGAGGGAGACATGGAGTTGTTTAAATACTATTTGCCGAGTAACCCAACGCCGATCAGTTCTGAAGACTGTGACCAAGCGGGTAACAGAGTAAATGAACTGAATCCAGATGAGCAAGAAAGAGATAGCGATGTGAGCGACAACTATGACAGCGCGGCTAGCGATCAGCTTGAAGCTGATGAAGAAAACGAGATCGGTCAACAGCCCCAAGAAGGCGAAGACGAAATCAACGAGGAGTCTGAAGGGGACTCAGAAGCTGAAATTGGTGGAAGACGAGGACCAGGGCGTCCAAAAGTTATAAGAACGGGTAGACCAGGTAGACCCAGACAGCAGTATAATATGCTAAAGGTAGAAAAGGTAAAAGTTCCATTAGGAGTTAACGAAGCCATTAATGGCGAAATGGGCAGCGAATGGATAGCATCAATGCAAAAGGAGATAGATGCACTGAAGGTAAACAATACTTGGGAATTGGTAGAAAGCTATTGGCTGTAAGTGGGTTTTTGCGATTAAAGCAGACAAAAATGGTTTTGTCGAAGAGTTTAAGTCCAGGTTAGTCGCTAAGGGTTGTGCGCAACAGTATGGTATTGATTATTTTGAAACTTTTTCGCCAGTAGTAAGGTACTCATCAATTAGATTGATACTAGCTCTAGAAGTAGAGTATAAACTTTATCTCCATCAACTAGACGTATCGTCGGCATATTTGAATAGTGACTTGTCAGAGGAAGTTTATATGAAACAGCCTAATCGATTTGTTAGCGAAGCCTATCCAGAGAGAGTTTTGAAATTGAAGAAATCGCTTTATGGCTTGAAGCAGAGTGGTAGAGAATGGAATATCAGACTAGATGAAGTGCTCAGAGAGATAAATTTTAGACCATGCATTAGTGAACCATGTGTTTATGTACATAATGAGAGAGGTAGGCTTAATATCATTGCAGTTTACGTCGATGACCTGCTGGTGGCCAGTTCTAGTAAAGATGACTTAATGGACATTAAACGATCGGTCGGGAATAAGTTCGACATAGTAGATGGTGGTCAATTGAATCACTTCTTAGGCATAGAAGTCGAGAGAGAGACGGAGACTGGTAATATTGCCATTGGACATCAACAATACATTGAAGAAATGTTACGCACGTGGGGAATGTCTGATTGCAAGGCGATGTCTACACCTCTGGAAGCAGGATATCAAGTCAAATGTGAAGATGCTTCCTGCATACCTACTGACGAGAAGAAATACCAGTCGCTTGTGGGGTCATTGATGTATTTGGCCGTAACAACCAGGCCAGATAATTTACATTCAGTTGTAAAGTTAGCGCAGATGAATGTGAGACCTCATAAAGAACACGAAGTGGCGGCAAAAAGAGTGCTGCGCTATCTAAAGGGCACAGCTGGCATGAAGCTTCACTATGAGCTGACTGGAACCCAAATCAAAGGGTACGTGGATGCTGATTGGGCAAACGACACCATAGACCGAAAGTCATATACTGTATATGTTTCTATGTATGCTGGCAGCGCAATATCAAGGGAGTCCAAAAAGCAAAGTCTAGTGGCTTTAAGTAGCACTGAAGCGGAGTACATTGCTTAATCCACGGCGGCAAGAGAAGCGGTGTACTTGAAGACGTTTTTGAACGAGATGGGTTTTAACGTGTTCAAACTGTTTTATTGTATTGCGATAATCAAAGTGCCCAATGTTTAACTAAAAACCCAACTCTGCATAATAGAAGCAAACACATTAATATAAAGTATCATCATGTCAGAGAGCTTTATAAGAAAAAAGAAATAGATGTTAAGTATATCGAATCAATTCAACCGCCGCCGCGTGCAGACGTGTTTTTTAAATGCACTCCGCAAAATTTAGTGTAAACCAGAAGGCCGGGGTTAACTTCGATAGCGTCGAAGTTTGTATACCCTTGCAACTATTTTGGTAATTCTTTCCTTACCCATAGATATCAAAGTGTAAAAACGTTTTATCCAAAAAGTCTAATGTTTGCGAAAGAACGGCCTTCAATCTTAGCATAGGATATAACGAACTTTTTCACAAAAGTCACTGATTTCGACCGATCGTTCCTATGGGAGGTCTATGATATAGTCACCCGATCTTGACCAAATTTAGCACAGTCGTTTATAGCTACAATAAACTAACTTATATTAAATTTCACGACAATAGCTATAAAATTAATGAAGTTATTGAGAAAGTCACTGTTCGTGACTTTGCCGTTTGTATGGGAGCTATATGATATAGTCACCCGATCTTGATCAAATTCTTCACAATTATTAATAAGAACACAAAACTAAGATATACAATTTTTTATGACAATAGCTATAAAATTAATGAAGTTATTGAGAAAGTCACTGTTCGTGACTTTGCCGTTTGTATGGGAGCTATATGATATAGTCACCCGATCTTGATCAAATTTGGCACAATTATTAATAAGAACACAGAACTGACAAATACCAACTTTTATGACAATAGCTATAAAATTAATGAAGTTATTGAGAAAGTCACTGTTCGTGATTTTGCCGTTTGTATGGGAGCTATATTATATAGTCACCCGATCTTGATCGAATTTGCCACAGTTGTTTATAGGTGCAATAGACTCACCAATATTAAATTTCATGACGATAGCTCAGAAAATAGCGAAGTTATTGAGAAAAGTCACTGTTCGTGACTTTGACGTTTGTATGGGAGCTATATGATATAGTGGTTCGATCCGACTGAGTCCGACATATACAACGCCTGCAGTATATACAAGCCTACGTGCAAAATTTCAGCTCTGTAGCTCTTACGGTCTCGGAGGAGTTCGCGTTGATCCAGACGGACGGACGGACGGACGGACGGACATGGCTATTTGAACTCGTCTCGTCGTGCTGATCAAGAATATATATACTTTATATGGTCTGAGATGCTTCGTTCTATGCGTTGCACACGTCTGACCAAAATTAATATACCCTTTTTGCAAGGGTATACAAATAAAAAGACCGCGTTTGCAAAAATTGTGTAGGGCTCTCAGTCGCCTCAGAGACGCCTATTTACAATCATATTGCTATTAGTTTGTTCTAATAGCAATAAATACTAAGTTGCAACAGGAAAGTCTGGAAAAGCCATGTCCACCAATTCGGGCCCAAGCTCTCTCGATCCCCACCAGCAACAGCTACAAGAACTACTTGTACAACAACAACGTGAGCGTCGTCTCTCGGTCCAACGCAACAACGCGTACTTTTCGGTGGTGTCGCCGACCCCACTGAATGCTACCATAAGCAATAACACCGAAAGTGCTAGCCACTCAGCAATCAACAGCAATTTACCGTGGAGAGAGCAGTGTGCTTTTCCATCAATACCGATAACTGGGTCACCGATTGTACCGACGAGCACCGTCAGCTCGTTGACAGCAACTACTGCAACGTCTACCGAAGTATTGACCTGCCTCAAGCCGTCAACGACAAGTCGCCCAGAGTCGGCCACGACAATAAACCCAACGCCTTCTGTCCAAACTGGAATGGATAGATACATTAAAATAACTAACCGGAAGCTAAGCCCGCAAAAAGAAAAAAAGTGGCAATACGCCGAAAATAACCAAACCAAATGAACGAGTAGCACTTCTAAGCGGGAATCGTTTTAAAATTCTTGCCGATCAGCAAGACGATCATGCCGACGTTGTAGATAAAGTTAAATCGGCTAGACCACCCCCTTCATACATCCGTGGAGCCAATCGCAGCGTCCTGATTTCGAAGCTAGTAGAAACAGTAGGGGCAAATAACTTTGTTGTAACCCCTCTCAACAGGGGTAACATAAAAGAAATTAAATGTCAAACCCAAACTGAGGACAATTTCCGCATCATCGAAAAGTACCTCTAACATCAACATCTATACCTACCAACTAAAAAGCAGTAAAGGGCTCCAGGTTGTGTTAAAGGGGATCGAGCCATCGGTCCCACCCCAAGAAATAGCTGACGCATTGGCCGAAAAAGGGTTTGCGGTTAAGTCCGTTGTCAACATCATCAACAGGAATAAAGTCGCACAGCCGCTCTTTAAAATCGAGCTCCAACCAGATGCAAAGCGGACGAAGCCAAATGAAGTGCATCCAATCTACAGCCTTCAGCTCCTATTGCACAGAAGAATCACCGTAGAGGAGCCCCATAAGAGATACCAACCACCTCAGTGTAAAAACTGCTAGGAATACAACCACACCGCTAACAATTGCAATCTTAGGTCAGTGTGTGTTGGCTGCGGCGAACATCATAAAGATGGCATTTGCCCCAAGGACAGAAACAACGTCGCACTAAGACTATGCAGTAACTGTGGAGGGAACCACACAGCCAACTACAGGGGATGTCCTGTCTTCAAGGATCTTAAATCGCACCTAAACGGGCGTAAACCCCCAGCTGGACCAAAAATCACCTTCAACGCCTCCAAAACTACACCGGAGGAATTCTTCGCCAAGGCTGTTAGATCATCTAACATGCCTGCTACAACCAATCCTAGTGTATTCTTCGCTAGTGTACTCCGAACTGGACAAACGGAGCCCGCGAAAGAGACCCCGTCACTCCACCATCTACAGAATCCGCAACCTAGCGCACCAGAATTTGGCCAGCAAACTCCAAGTGGTTTAGAGGCCCTATTGATCTCACTTAATCAAAACATGACCGCTTTTATGACGTTCATGCAAAACTGTATGCAGGAACTGATGCGGAATCAAAACCTGCTTATCCAGAAGCTTATCGAGAATAAATAATGGCTTCCCTAAGTCTATGTCTTTGGAATGATAACGGCGTCTCCAAGCACAAAAATGAACTGCAACTATTCCTAGACTCAAGTGAAATCGACGTCATGCTGATATCTGAAACACCTTTAACATCAAAAAATAATTTTCATCGTATAAAACACTCGTTCCTCAACAGATTCGAAACACAGCACCTTCAAGCAACTGCTATAGCCGTCCAAACCAGCTGCGGCAACACTACGTTGGTTGCCCTGTACTGCCCACCACGCTTCCCAATCTCTGAAAAGGAATTCACCGATTTCTTTAACACACTCGGAGAACGCTTCATTGCAGTAGGGGACTATAACGCCAAACATACGCACTGGGGATCTCGCCTGGTAAATCCCAAAGGCAAGCAGTTGTACAACACAATAGTCAACCCACTCAATAAGATGGATTGCGTCTCACCGGGTAGGCCTACTTATTGGCCCACAGATCCACAGAAAGTGCCTGAGTTGATTGATTTCGAAGTAACCAAGAGGATTCCGCGTAATCGGATCACTGCGGAAACACTGCTAGATTGAACCTCCGATCACTCTCCAGTGCTATTCACACTGTTAACAAGACCTCAAGTACTTGATCGCCCATATATACTTACAAACAACAAAACAAATTGGCTTAAATTTAAAATGTACATGAGTGCCCACATTGACTGTTCGCCGAAACTGGACGCTGCAGAGGACATTGACATGTGCGTCTCTACACTTGAGTCGATGATGGGAGATGCAGCAAGAGTATCTACTCCACATGCCTCTACTTACGCTAAACCTGCTGTCAGGCCTTCGAACCGGCGGATAGAACAATTAGTAACGGAAAAACGACGTCTAAGAAGAGAATGGCAGGTTACTCGATCACCAGCAGCAAAACTTCGCCTAAGGCATGCCAGCCGCAACCTCTCCAAGGAGTTAAGACAAAAGGAAATCTGGGCTCAAAGGAAATACATAGAAAAGCTCAGTCCATCCAAACATCCTCTGTGGAAAGCCCACCCAACTTTAAGCGCTCCTACAGAGACAGTTTCACCAATAAGGAGTCCAACCGGTGGATGGGCCCGCTGTGACGAAGAGAGAGCATCCGGATTTGCCACACACCTTAAAATGGTTTTCCAGCCAAATCCAGCATTAAACTCATTTGTACTTCCCCCTTCGAGCACATTAACGGATAGTGAGTACTCGGAACTCCAATCGGATGAAATCACTGCAGTTATTAAAATCCACAAAAAGCCGAACAAAGCCGCTGGCCATGACCTAATCACACCGAAAATGATCCTAGAACTCCCTACCTTCGACATACAATACATCTGCAAAATATTCAACGCTATAATAAGAATTGGATGCTTCCCAAGAGCATGAAAAAGGTCCACTATCATCATGATTCCTAAAGTAGGAAAGGACAAAACCCAACCATCATCCTATAGGCCAATTAGTTTGCTGCCATGTTTTTCGAAGCTTTTTGAAAAGGTCCTGCACATTCGTCTAAACTCATTTCTGGCATCGGAGAACACAATCCCTTCACACCAGTTCGGTTTCCGCGAAAAACATGGGACAATTGAACAAGTCAATCGTATAACATCCGAAATACGAACAGCATTCGAACTAAAAGAATACTGTACGGCTGTCTTTCTCGACGTTGCCTAGGCTTTCGACAGAGTTTGGCTGGAGGGTCTAATGTATAAAATCCGGCAGAAACTCCCACAGTACACCCACAAACTCATGGAATCTTACCTTTACAATAGGAAATTCGCTGTAAGATGTAATGGCTCCGTCTCAGCTGACTTTGAAATCGAAGCTGGTGTACCGCAAGGCAGTGTACTCGGCCCATTGCTCTACCTGCTGTACACTGCAGACTTACCAACGAGTTTAGGACTTACAACGTCCACTTTTGCCGATGACACGGCAATCCTCAGCAGATCCAAATGCCCAATACAAGCCTCTGCAAAATTAGGAAAACCTCAAGGTGGTAGAGGAATAGCTAGCAACCTGGCGTATCCGGGTCAACGAGCAGAAATGCAAACATGTTACATTTACGCTTAATGCTAAACAACGTACCAATTCCTCAAGCCGTGGATGTCACTTACCTTGGTATCCACCTAGACAGAAGACTAACTTGGCGCAAGCACATCGATTCAAAAAAAGTCACAGCTTAAACTGAAAGCGAGTAGCTTACATTGGATCATCAATGCTCGGTCACTTCTAAATCTGGAGTATAAAGTCCTCCTATACTACTCCGTTTTGAAACCCATCTGGACTTACGGTGCCGTACTATGGGGAAATGCAAGTACCAGCAATGTCGACATTATACAAAGGGCGCAGTCGAAGATTTTAAAATCAATCACTGGGGCTCCGTGGTACATACGGAACGACAACATTCAAACTGGTGTAAATATACCTATCGTAAAATCTGAAATAGGTAGTCAACAACTAAAGTATTCTGCGAAACTGGATGTACACCCTAATGTTATTGCCAATTCCCTTACGCAAACTAATAATAGAACTCGTCTGAAAAGAAATGACAGACCAACGCAATAATAAATGATTAGGGCCGCCTGCAATATCCCCTAGATATATCATAAGTACTAGATTAAGAAAAATATCTCAAACTTGTTGTTAGGCTCTAATTAAAGAGTAGATTCAACAAATATATAATTAACGTTAAAAAAAAAAAAAAAAGTATATCTGTAGTAACGACATGATCTCTGACGTATTGACTAAGAAGTTGCAAAAATGTAAACATATGAAATGTATCACTGAAATGAATTGTCATTAGTACTTTAGCATACAAGTAATTTGTTGAGAAGGAGTGTTGATAATTTGGGATTATTATCGTATCTAATAATTTGGCAACAATATATACTTGTAGTCTGGCCACACTAATTTTTCAGTTCAGTTAGTTGTTCTCTTTCATCGTACCATTCGGTTCACCATATAATAGTCTCAATAAATATATATATATACTCTACTGCGAAACTTTGTTCTAGAATTATATGGAGTGGGTCATTTCTCATTTCCTTATAATTTTAACAGTAAGCTTTGGAGGATTAAATGTTCAGGTGTCTGGATCTTGGTAATACGGATAGTATATCCTTGCCGATCTGGAGATTCAAGAGGCCAATGCCTAACTAAAAGAATAATTTAGTAAATGTCATAGTTGGGCTATGGGCTAAATAAATAAATAAAGTTACCAATATTCTTTAGGTTCATTTGGCTAGTTACGATATTAAATCAAGTACCCACTCATGTCACTCTAAGAAAATAATTAATTGAAAAAAAAAAAAAATGTCTCGAGTTCAACATAGTCCACCAAATATGGACACTTCAGCAGAAAACATATGCAAAATTTGTTCCTTGGTTTTGGACAACACGCAAACATGTTTCTGTACGCCCTGTAAACACATTTTCCAAAAATCATGTTTGGAAGCTTTACTAGAAAATGAAAAGCATTGCTCAATTTGTGAGAGTGAGATAGATGTGTCTAGTCTAAAGCTCGTAGTAGGCAACTGTTCACCAAAAGCGAAGCAAAAACATTTGCCATTAGCACCCAGCACCTCTCGAGCATGGACTCGTAATTTTGCAAAACCCCTAAGTCAAGTCCCGATAGACAGAGCAGAGCAGCCCAACGAACCAGCTATACAAGTTAGCGAAGCACCAACATCAGGTTTCGATGCCAGTCACAGTAGTAATCAACCCGAACAGCAGTTACCTAGAACCATGCCGAATCAGCGAAGAGCAATGACCAATCGAAGTAATAATACGCGTCCTAATCGAAAGATTGATTATACGGTTTTACAACATGATCGAACAAACAGTTTCTCGTGTAGTATCGTCGTTACCTATGAATTTTGGTCAGCGAGAAGTCCCCTGTCCAAACCCAATCGATGATTAGTTCTCCGTGCCCTACAACTATTCAAAATGCTTAAATTGCAAATGTAATGCAGAAGTGGAATCTACGTTTTGACGGATCTACGGAAGGTCTAGGAGTAGAAAAATTTACTTATCGAGTAAAAGCCCTATCGGAGGAAACCCTTAAAAGTGATTTTATTGGGATGTGTAAACACATTCAAATATTGTTTGGAGGAAAAGCCCGCGAATGGTATTGGAGATATCATAAGCAGGTTCCGCGAATCGTATGGAGCGATTTTTGTTCAGCTGTTCGTCAGCAATTTAAAGACTATCGGTCAGATTTTATGAGCAAAGAAATGATTCGCGCGAGAAAGCAAAAAGCTGGAGAATCTTTTGTTTGTTTTTATGATGAGGTAGCTTCTTTGATTGACAAGTTTGGTATAAAGTTTGAGGAAGAGGAGCTGATTGAAATTTTGCAAAACAACCTGTGGCCAAAAGTTACTATGTATATCAATTTATCCCATCAATAAGCCATCTTCGCAGATTAGTACAGATGCAAGAAAATCTAACACAAGAGCTCAGTCCTCAAGCAAAAGCAATTTTTAACACGAAACTGAATGTACGCAGACTAATTTTTGAAACTCAAGAAGAGGAGACCGAAGATAATAAAATAGTCCCAGACGAGGAGTATGAAGTTGCTGCGGTGCAAGGGAAGTTCGTTTGTTGGAATTGTCGCGAAGCAGGTCACACATGGCTAGAAGAACGTATCAACACGGAAAACATTCAACAAAGTATCAACAGAGTGAATCATAAAAAGTTCCCACTAAGATTTTTGCATATCCTGAGTGTTTACGACATTACCTTACAGTTAAAGACAGAATTTTCAGATCTGACCAATCCTTATATAAACGCACGTTAAGACTACTGAAATATTATGATCATGCAAGACAAACCAGGAAACTTTTTGATGAAACAATTTTTAGAAACGACAACGATAATAGGAGCTGTGCAGAAGTCTCATTTCTGACGTTCACAGAATTAGGTTCATTGGATACCGGTGCCAGCATAAGTTGCATAGTCTCGGACTTAGCACAAACAGATTTTTCACATTTTCCCCAATTTGTAAAAGCTAAAGGTCAAGTGCTCACAGTGGTCTAGTTAGTTAGTTCGATCGAGACCGGCTCCGTCATCATCTCGGACGTACGTCCTTAATAAAACATCACATCGAGATTGGCGAAGCCAAACCTGTAAAACAACGTTTTTACGCTATTAGTCCAGCGGTTGAAAAATTAGTATAAACAGAAATTGATCGTTTGATTCAATTAGGAGTTATAGAACCAGCTGTAAGCGCATGGAGCTCTCTTATACGATAAAGTGCGACTGTGTTTAGACGCCCGCAAGTTAAATGTAGTCACAATTAAGTATGCTTATCCTTTGCCTAGCATTGAAAGTATTTTTTCAAGATTACCCAAGGCAAACATAATTTCGAAAATTGATTTAAAGGATGCCTAGTGGTAAGTAGAATTAACTGAAGCATCCAAACCTCTTACTGCATTTTCAGTACCAGGGAGACCGTTATATCAATTGAAAGTTATGCCTTTCGGCCTTTGCAATGCCACATCTACTATAAGTCGTCTAATGGATGAAGTAGTCCCTGCCGATCTTCGTCACTGTGTTTTTTGCTATTTGGATGATCTGTGTATAATTTCAGAGGATTTCTCATCTCATCGTTCTGTGTTAGTAAGAATCGCGGAGCAATTTCGGAAAGCTAACCTGTTTATTAACATAGAGAAAAGACAGTTTTGTGTGAAAAGTATTAGTTATTTAGGATATGTAATAGATCCGTCAAAGATTGCATGTATAAAAAATTGGCCACCACCTAAGAATTTGAAGCGAACTAGAGGATTCCTTAGAGTTTCCGGTTGGTATCGCCGTTTCATACCAAATTTTGCTGATCTCACATCCTATAACGGAACTGTTGTCAACAAAAAGGAATTTGGTTTGGACTCCTGAAGCTCAAGCTTCTATGGATAAGTTGAAGGATCAATTAACTTCAGCCCCTATCCTACAAAACCCGGACTTTAATAAGAAATTTTTTTTACACTGTGATGCCAGCGATTATGGTATCGGCGCTGTACTTGTCCAATTATCAAACGCAAAGGAAGAAAAACCTAGTGCTTTCATGTCTAAAAATTTGAGTCGTGCTCAACGTCATTATAGTGTTACGCTGTTACGCTTTCTTGGAAACTATGGGTACCAGATAAACTCAGAGTTGATGTTCTAAAACAAGCTCACGATAGCCATACGTCTCCACATTCGGGTATACAGAAAGCTATTGACAAAACAGGTAGAACTCTTTTTTGGCCTGGCATGGTAAAGGATGTGCGTGACCATATTCGTCAGTGTGACACTTGTAAAGAATCCAAAGCACCAAATTATACGCTTACACCACCTATGGGACAGCATATGCCAACTTGTAGACCTTTTCAACGTCTGTATATCGATTTACTTGGTCCTTACCCGTGTAGCAAAAATGGGTTTGTCGGTTTGTTAATTGTTCTTGACCATTTCAGTAAATATCATTAGTTACAACCTTTGAAAAAATTTCGCTCGGAAGATATACAAGAATTCGTGTTAAAACAAATATGTCATTGTTTTGGAGTTCCTGAAATCATCGTTAGTGACAATGGTGTTCAATTTAAGGCTAATTCGTTTAATTCTTTTCTTACTGAACTGGGCATAAAACATCAGTATACCGCATTATATTCTCCGCAAAGCAACGCAGCTGATCGTGTTAATCGTTCTCTATTAGCGGCGATCCGTTCGTATTTAAAAAATCAAGATCAAACGCTTTGGGATCAACATTTAACGAGTATATCTTGCGCATTGCGATCATCGTTGCATCAATCTTAAGGTTGCTCACCCTATAAAACTTTGTTCGGACTGGACATGGTTATTCATGGTTCAGACTATAAGCTATTAAAGGAATTAAAGTTGTTACAAGAGCCCATAACACATAACGTATAACCTTCGTAGTAAGGCTGTCTCTTTTAAAGAAGAAGTCTTTCGCCGAAACTTCGCGTTGAGCAAATTCTCTGAGAACTTTAATGCTAAATTAGCACCTAAGTTCATAAAATGTCGAATCAAAAAGAAACTCGGAAACTGCTTATATTTGTTAGAAAATATGCAAGGTAGAGAAGTCGGAACATTTCACGCAAAGGATATACGAAACTAATTCCCACTAATATGCTGCCTAACGTTGCATATTATCGGGTGGTGTAGCGTGCGCTAGTTTAAACTGTCAAATTTTCAAACTTAACGACGTTACGCGCGTCTTTGCTAATAGCGATCAATCGATAAATAAATAATACTGGTATCGATCGACCTATAAAAGAATAATATTGCGATATCGTAAAGGCGCACTTCGTGTTTTTGCTAGGTATCATATAAGCTGTGTCCCGAAAATTTTAAGTCTAGATTCTAGCAGGTATGTAGGTTATTAAAATTTTTACCCCGCCGCCATCTGCATCTTACTCTATATCATAGATTGGAAACCTTCCATTTTTCTGGCCAATATTGCCGATAGCTTTCGTGGGAGTATTATTTTCTGGAAAACCGGCGAGTTTTCGAAAACCAATTCTCGCGCCAGAGCACGTGCAGCCAAACTTTGGGTTGTCTTGCATTCCGGAATTCACATTCGGATATTGGGAAGACTCTGCAACTAAACACCGGCAGCGCCACAACGTTTTGTGTTGAGGTTTACGGTGCGGTCAAAAGTGTCTCATTTTTCGAGAACGGCCATAACCCTCAGATGAACCGGATTTTTTCCTATGGCTAGGGTTTAAAGGCGAGTGGCCGTACCTAACCTTCTTCCGTTGCTGACCCAGACAAAGCTTGGTTTTTACAAAGACCATGTCTGTATGCTGCCGCCAACAGAGAGTGCAATACATGTGACCACCTCGAAAACTTCTAAAAGTTCCGTTTTGTGCTAAATAGTTACTTAAAAATAATTTTCTTTTTGATCTGATTTTTTTTTTTGTGTCGAAGCCCCAATCAAGTTAAAAAAATAATGTAATTAAAGTAAATGTAAAATCAATTTAAAGTCACGTGAAGGTTATTCTAAATAATTCAAGTCAAGCGCAACAGTAAATAAAGTAAATAAAACAAAGTGAGAGAAACTGAGTTAATGGTGGTCATCACGGTGCATCGATGGAACCCTTTCAGCGACTAAACTATGGGGTAAGTGCCTAGTGTAGTAAGCGGTATCAATTCGGCGACTCTCAACCATGTTTTTGCGAATTATGGGGTGATGGTGGTCAATTGATGCTGAGATTTGTTGTTATAATTTCTGTTTCAGCGTTTTATGATCAACCGAATAATAACAAAGAAATGATTTTGTAATTTTGTAAAAACTTAATATAAGAAAGAAATGTTGCTATCTGAATATGATAGCTTAAGTTTTATAATTTATTTTCCTAGTGCCATGGGTACCTGGTTTGATATTAGTCAGGTTTAATGGGAATCTTTATAAAGAATAACAAAGATTCATGGTTGGGAGGGTATAGAACTGACAGGTCCATCTACATCTTTGACCTCAGTAACTACTGGTCTTGAACCAAAGAATACTCTTTCCTTCCTTTCAGGTTTTTATACCATACACCCATAGGGTGAAATGGTATATTAAAGTCGCCAAAATGTATGTAACAGGCAGAAGGAAGCTTTTCCGACCCCATAAAGTATATATATTCTTGATCAGTATCAACAGCCGAGTCGATATAGACATTCCCCGTCCGTCCGTCCGTCCGTCCGTCCGTCCGTCTGTCCGTATGAACACGTAGATCTCAGAGACTATAAGAGCTAGAGTCACCAAATTTGGTACGTAGACTCGTGTATTACCTACGGTGGTCAAGTTTATTTCAAATTTTTGCCACGCCCCCCTCCGCCCACGAAATTTAAACAAATTTGATTTTCTTAAAGACTATAATAGCTAAAGACATCAAATTTAGTATGATTAACCCTTTAGTAAGCGCGCACAAATTTGTTGCAAAAAAAATTTGCCACGCCCCCTCCGCCCACGAAATTTAAACAAATTTGATTTTCTTAAAGACTATAATAGCTAGAGACACCAAATTTTGTATGTGTATTTGTTTAATAAATGCGCATATATTGTATATGCAACGATTTTGCCACGCCCCTTTCCGCCCCCGTAATTTGGAAAAACTCGATTATCTCACGTAATTTTTTACCTTTTGTAATCAAATTTGGCACACTTGAATTTGATACTAATACCCAGCAAAACACCAAATTTGATCAAAATCGGACAAAAAACAACGAAGTTATGCATATAAACGTTTTTCCATAAGGCCGTAGTTGGTCGTTGGCTGGTGGGGGCGCTAGGGCGCTCGTATACTTGAGTGAGGGAGATTCTAAGATATGCTTGTAATAAAAAGCATGTGAAAATGCATTTGTTTAATAAATTTAAAATATTTGCTTTACTGGTGTATGGTATACCTAAGTCGGCGAGACGACTTACTTACTTCATTTTTTATATATGAATTATTTACTGTGTTCATAGGTATTTTTCTTGCAAGTCATTCAATTGCCATTTAAAGTTAGTTTCAGTAGAGATCCTAAAAAAATTAAATTTTATAATTAAAGGTAGAGATTTCAGCAAACAACCCCCCCACCCCGCAAGAGCTACGGAACCAGAGGATCTCGATCTGCTGCAATTCACATACCGCTTTCTTTAGGTTATCGGTCTATTTATCATCGCTGTGCTAGGATGATTACATAAAATTTATGGCGCGCAACTGTGAGACCGGATAAGAAGGTTACAGTATCTCTCTCTTAAATATACGAAGAAAATGCTTATATTCTCCACAGACAATGTAACATTTCTTTTTCTGGGTTCTCTGAAGTTCCGAATTCCACCAGACTGGCTGGCTCGGCCTCAGCAACATGACAGCATTGCTCCGATAAATGATTTCGATAATTAAAGGTTGTTAAAAACACAATTCCTTGTAGTTGAAAGTTTTAAATATATTTAAAAATTAATGTATACATACATATATCGTCTAACTAAAGTTTATTCAATTTTTGGCTATAAATATTGATATAATTTCGAATATATATTTTAAGCATTTATTGTTCTAAATTAAGAAGTAATATTTTATGTTTGGGAAAATAGTTATAAATTAACCGTAACCACAACAAACAGTAAGTACATACATATTTAGGGTGAAATAGATTAATAAATTCCACTCTTTTCAAAAATATTATACATGCATTTGTCTTAATTCTAATATTTTGAAAGTTCACAAGTGGTATTGTGCTAAATGGATTAAGCTTGATTTTTTTTTGACTTACATAATAAAAAATATGTATTTATTTTGTATAGAACTTTTGCTAGGGATAACTGTAACATCAGATGTTTTATTGTTAGACTTTTTGTTGAGTATACTTTGGTTGAACGAATAGTGAAAATTTAATTTCAAAATTTACGCTCTGTTCGCCAAACTTATAAAGCTCTTTGTACTACGGCGGTGCGCATAATGGCCAGAAGTCCAATTCACAAAAATAACAACGCATGTGTACGATGCTCCAATCACTTAAATTTTTGCTCCATTTTTATGAATGTAAACCAAGATGTCTACAAAAATGTTCTACTTAGTAGACAGAAAGCAAATGGCGCCGTAATGATTAATTTTGCGAAAAGAGCGCAAATTTTGGAAGCAAATTTTCACTATTTGTAAATGTTGTTCAGTTGTAAACCGAAGTGTACTGGTCTCACAGTTATACTTGGCGAAAGTTGTATACCTCTAAAAAAAACCCTTTACCTTTGTTTGACAGCCGTTGGAGAGGATTGAAGAGACAATAAACAGAAATGGATTTCTTTTTTTTCGAGCTTTCTAAATTGTATCATATTGTTGTCATTTAAAATTTTAATGCAATTAAAAAAGAATTTAAAACACGTACTACTGTTTATATACCCTTGCATAGGCTATTACAAAACTGGTCAGACGTTTGTAGCGCAGAGAAGGAGACATTGATAAAGCCATGATATTTCAGAATCTTGGTATTTAAGATACAGTAGAGTACGGCTATAACGACTCCGCTTATAAGGTCCGTTATAGCGACTAAAGTTCGATGACTTGGTTGGTCCCCATACAAACTTATATGAAAGGACCTTCGAAGAACCGCTTATACGATATTTTTCAGAGTTCAACCGGATATACCGACTTTTCGAGAAAAAAATATCCAATTAATCAAAAATTAAAAAAAAATGTAGCATTATACGGAGTTATTAAAATGAGTGTATGTATTTGTCAGTGATCTTTTGTGCCTAGGAGCTGCACAGATGTTTTTCAGCTTTAACTACCTTTATTTTAAGCTGTCGCCTTAGCACCGCAGCAATACTGCTGAAAAAAGGGAGCCGAAGTGCAATACCGACTTCATAATCGCGTTTGGCAAAAATGATATATACAAGCGATAGGGAGACTTCAGAGATTATGAATCCAAATTTATCAAATCGGCTGGGATCCATGGGTGCTAGAGGCATCCAAAGTAGAGACATTTTTAGAAAAATGGTAATAAATTATAATTTTTACAAAAAGTCGCAAATTTGCGATTTCAAAAATCGATCTAGGATTTTTTTGTTTTATCTGAAAAGTATGTTCTTTATTAATACCATGTTTCGTAAATTTTAATAATTACGTAAATCATTATTAGAAGCGTTAAAAAATACACAAAATATTGCCGTTTTTTTAACTTTGGTGGAATACAACTAACAAGGATCAACTAGGATCAATCAATAGAATCTTGCCTAGCAACTTTCCCGGCCAGGATAAACAAAGAAGAATAAAATACCTTGCCAGGATGTACATAGAAAGAATTATAGAAAGAATTCGGTAATTTGCACAAGCTGAATTCTATCGGAAGCTAGGATTTATTAATCCAATAATGGAAACACGACAAAGAGATTTCTTAAAAATAATAAAATGACATCATTAATGACAGTTGTTAGGGTGAGATCATAAAAAAGGTTGACTGTTATCTTGAATATTATAAATTGCAAGGTAATGGTAAATGTTGAAAAACTTGCCAAATATACTTCAAAAACTGCTCAACAGTTGACTGAATTGTATTCGCAAAACTTACACCAACAGTACATAGTATTTTGGTTCACGGAGAGGACACAATGGAGTATCAGTGTTTGAAATTTGTAAACTTTTTTCGAAATAGCACAGGAATGAAAAAACATGGAATAAAAATTATAAAATTAAATAAAATTATGTTGAAAAATACAATTAAAAAATTTTAAATAAAATTTTAAATTTTATATATAGTCGTTTAAAACAATACAAAAAATGTATTTGAGGGAATAAAAAACGGTTTTCATTCAAATTTTAGAGGAAAAACATGGTTGGAAATATTTTCTGACTTTGACCTTGAATATTACAGCACCACGGACACCCAGCACTCTTAACAAATATTTATTTTGAAGCTTGAGGAATTCCCTAACATAAGTTTTATATTTAATAAATTTTTTAAATCGCTTTATCGGTTTAGAAGCTTTGATTTTTAAGTGTAAAAAGCCAAAGGCCCCACTATGCAGAGTCGTTCGTGCATTGGTCAATTCATTAGCATTGAAAAAAAATATATTGCTAGTGATTGTTTACGTTGGCATTAAAAGAAGTATTTCTAATGAAATTAATTTTCATTAGCACTGAAAAAAAAAATATTTAATGAAAATTTTCATTGCCATTGAAAATGAAATATAAATTTGTTGCGTTTAATCGCTTTTGACAGCGCAGTTAGCAGCATACTACGTCATCGTAGACATCATTGTAAACAAACAAACAACTATTAATGAACTATGTGATGTACAAGTGAAAATGTTTTCCGAAAGCTAATGAATGACTAGATAATATCGAAAAAATGAAATTCATTGCCCACCGAGGAACAAATCTGGTGGAAACATTAGAAAATAATATACTACTAAACTGCAGCAGCCACTTATTTTAGAATGTGATGGACAAACTGCTTTCAGTTACATAGAATGGTAACTGACATGGTAACTAATGGACACCAATTAAGGCTGCAAAACATAGTGCGCGCTGAGACGAAAATAAAGACGAAGACGAAACTGAGGACAATTCGCTTGCATTGCGAGTAAGTAAGGCTGCATAGTCGCAATGGATTTCCCATCAACGATTTGTTTTCAAAATCAGTAAGCAGCCTTTGAAGCTTATTGCTTGCGTTTCGGCTTCATCTTCGTTTTCATCGCGTACTAAGCTGATTGCGACCAATTGAATGCGGGGTATCCTGAATGATTTCTATACCATGCACCTAAAGGGTGAAAAAAGATATTAAAGTCGCCAAATGCATGTAACATGTAATGTATATTCTTGATCAGCATCAAGAACCGAGACGATCTAGCCTTGTTCATCTGTCCGTATAAAACCTAGCTCTCAGAGACCATAATTGCTAGAGTCATTAAACCCAAAAGTGCTTTTCTCAAATACGACTGAGCTTCAGACAAATTTTGGTATGTATACTCGCTTAATCGCACGTAGTTATTGTTTAAACGTACTTGCATGTCTAGTTCCGCCCCGGTATTTGACTATAGAACTGATTCTCTCAAAGACTAACAATTTTAAAGTCACCAAATTTGGTATGTAGAATAATTTAGAGAATTGTTTGCCGATTGCCTTCCGTTGTTTTTTTTTTACTATCTAACTAATTTCTATTAACCTTCCAACTTTTATAAAATTCAGACTAGAAACATAAAATATATACTTACATATGGATGTTCATACATATGCCTGTGTGTTACTAGCCATTCATAAGTTAGCGCTAGAGTGCTCGTGGGTTTGTAAGAACCAGCAAAATGTTCAGCATATGTTCATTTAAAAATACTTGGTCGACGACGAGACTTCATTTGTTTTAAGTGGAATAGCAGAGTTGCTGAGTTCAGAGATCAAGGCATCGTGGAATGATAAGTTCTAAATTAAGTTGATGTTCGGCTTTTGACGCATACTGAATTCGTGTTGCACTAAATTATACAGTTTCCCGATCCGGACGCGTGTCTCCGCACTCCGGGCAATAAATGGTATTCAAGCTATAACTTTTGTTCGGCACCTCTAATCATGTGAGCTGGGCTCACAAAAACATAAAAAGTAAGTTGTCTAGCCGACTTCGGAATACCATGCACCCCGTAGAAAAATATTTCAAATTTCTATGTACATACATGTAAGGTACGATGGAGAGTTAGGGAGGTTTAACAGCAGCAAGCGAACAGATGATCACTAACAGCCGAGTTTAACAGCAGAACAACAGAGAGTACAAAAGACAGCAGAATAGCAGAGTAGAGTAGAGGGAGACAGAGAAAGTTGGACAGTCGGCAACGAAGAAGCAGCAGTGAAGTGAACCGAAGCAGCAGAGTAAACGAAGAGATCACAATAATTGTAACTTTTCCAAACTACTTGGCGCGAATTTGCTGAGTGGCGCTGATGAGAGGGACGGCAGCACAAACAAACCGTTCTAGAATACCAATAGTGAGAGTGAGGCAACCATACTACACCAGATCGAAAGCAAAGAAAGCAGTTCAGAGAATGGCAGACGAGGCGGGTAGAGCGTTGAAGCTGGACGAAGTTGCATATGGAGGTGAAGTTAGTGCTACTGGAATTCAGGCCATGGCTAATAACACTAAAATTCTGCAGGAACTGGTGCAGTTGCTCGCTTTGAAAGTTGGATCAGACGAGCAGAATAGACGCCGTGGTACAATCGCAGCGAAAAGCTTTGAAAAATCATCCCTGAGTTTGATGACGAAACTATTCCAGTGAAACATTGTTTTCAGAATTTTGAATTAAATGCTGAGGCATATGGCCTAAACATAAAGCAAATATATGTATGTGCAAGCACGTGTCAAAATGACAAAAACGGCAAAGTTGTTTTTGGAGGCCATACAGGTATGCCAATATTCGGAGCTACGGATGATGCTGGAGAATGAATTTGGTCAACGAAGCAAATGCAGCACCGAGGAGTCATTTTACGAGTATCTTCTTTAGATGAGAAAGCTGGCTGCGGTTGGTGAGGTTGATGTTCAGTCCGTAATCCACTATATTGTCGACGGTTTGCAGTTGAAAAGCGACTTTGGATATACGCTCTATCAGTCGATGTGGAGTGCTTGGTGGATACGGGAGCCGATGCACCCCTTATGACCAAGACGGTATTCAACAATATTCCAGGCGTCATAATGAAGAGATGGACTTCGAAGCTGCGAGGTCTGGGAATTAATATGATAGTTGCATGCTTTGAAGCAGAGGTTATCGTGGATCTTGAAATGACTTTGCGCAAATTTGTTGTTGTTGGGGATAGAGACATTGAATTTGACGCGCGGCTCGGATTTGATTTTATATCTAAATTCGATATTTCATCATCGGCAGGAGGACCAGGGATGAACAGTTTGCGTCATTTGTTCTGGAGGAAAAACAAAAGCAAACCAATCGATTGGAAGAAAAGAATGCCGAAACCATGACCAAGTTAGAGCAGGCCAATTCTGCAAAGGAATGCGTTGAGCACGAGCTAAGGGAATCGAAGCATCGAGTAGCGCAGCGAGATGAACCGATCGTAAAATTTAAACAAGAAGTGTACCAAGATTTGAATGAAGATCGCCAACTGTTGATGCAGAACGCGAAAGCCGAAATTATACAAGCACAGATGTCTTATAAGAAGCACTTTGACACTAAAAGAAAGCCAGAGCCGGATACCAGGTTGGAGACCTAGTCGCCATACGCACGACGCAGTTTGTCGTAGAAAAAAACTGTCCAGCGAATATTTAGGTCCTTATGAGGTGACGCAGGTGACGAGAAGTGGTAGATACGACGTAATTAAAGCTGATGTTGAAGGGCCTACAAACACTTCTACCGGTTGCGATTATATGAAAAGACATTTAATAATATAGCGCCACAACTATATTATAGAGGATGAAAACGATTTATCATCTGGGACAGATGAATGATCAGGAATGGCCGAATGTAAGGTACAATGAAGAGTTACAGAGGTTTAACAGCAGCAAGCGGACAGATGACGACTGACAGCAAAGTTTAACAGCAGAACAATAGAGAGTACAGCAGACAGCAGAGTAGCAGAGTAGCAGAGAAGAAAGGGAGACAGTGAAAGTTGCACAGTCGGCAATGAAGAAGCAGCAGTGAAGTGAACCGAAGCAGCACAGTAAACGACGAGATCAAAATAATTGTAACTTTTTCAAACTACTTTATATTATCAATAAACTTAGTTGAGTAAACCCACTCAACTCGTATACATATGCCTTTTTTATTCTTTTCACATGCCTTAGCATTTGCTACCTCGCTCACTCTTACCAACACCCGAGCACTCAAGCGCCGCCAATAGCCTACGTCCAACTCCGGCCCTATAAACCGCCTAGTAAAATACGTTCATACCTATATTTTCCATGTTTCTTGTCGGATTTTAATCAAAGTTGATAGATTGGTAGAAATTAATAAGATTAATTAGTATGCTCAATTTAATTTCAATGAGCAAAAAATTGCGAAAGCCAATCAGTTTTTCTATATTATGAAGGTAAAGTGGGAGTGGCAAATATTTAAAATAATTATAATCTGCACGCATACTATACAATTCTACTGAATTTCGTGACTTTAACTTTGTTAGTTTTCGAGAAAATCAGTTTTATTTAATTTGCGGAGGCGGAAGTGGGAGTTCAAAATTTTTGAACAAACACATACTAAATTCCGAGTCTCCTTCTAGAATAGTCTTTGAGAAAATAGGTTTTATTTAATTTGCGGTTGCGGAAGTGGGCTTGGCAAAAATTCGAAATAAACTTGATTACCGTATGTACTGTACGAGTCTACATAGCAAATTTGGTGACTCTAGCTTTTGTAGTCTCTGAGATCTAGGTGTTCATACTAACAGACGGACGAACGGAAATCATCTATAGATTACATTGCGCAAAATGAAAAGTGAACAAATTTTGGCTCAATCCCTTACATGAGCGCAATTGTCGATCTGATATAAGAAAAAAAGGAGCAAATAACCCCATAATTAATTTTTATACCCTTAAAAATTATAAAATGTAAAATTATAAATTATAAAAGCTTTTAGATGTTTGTAACCCAGAAAAGAGACAATTTTAATATATGTATGTAAGTATTATTGATCAGCTTAAGAAGCTGAGTCGATATAGCCATGTCCGTCCGTACGTCGCCGCTTTTACACTTTACGGCTAAATGGAACACATGTTATAGCACACATGTTATAGTTGTTCACAATCCACAGAACAGACAAACATACAGACCTAACTCTACAAAAACTGGATTTGTATGCGTGATCCCTGATATATGTCGATCCCATCTCATATCGTTATGAGAGAAATTCGACTCCATCTTCATTTTATAGGGTTGCTCCAACTCCTTTACCTATTTTTCGTATATACCTAAATGTAGTAGCCCATCCGAGCGAATTTCATACTTGATCTCACTCAGGTATTAAAAAGCATTAAAAAATTAAAAAAGTATGTCGTCTCGCCGACTTAGGTATACCATTCACCAGTAATTCTCCTATAATGCTATGCGGGGACTTTAATTCACGAAATGCACTATGGAGATCCTCAACAACCAATTCCCGAGGAAAAGGGATCAAAAAGCTAATCGAAAGAGCTGACCTTGTTCTGCTTAACGACGGCTCAGCTACGCACTTCTCAACACATAACTCCTTTACCTGTGTTGATCTTACAACAGTTTCATCGTCAATCGTCCACAGAGGTCACTGGAAAATCGACAATTACTTACATGGAAGCGAACACTTCCCGATAACCACTATCATAACTACACAATTTAAAACCGCCTAAACGCAAGCAAGGCCAAAAGCACCGACGTATGGTCGATAGGACTTTATACTTTGTACTTGTTTGCGAAAGAACGGCCCACAATCTTAACATAGGAAATAACGTTTTTTGATCAAAGTCACTGTTTTCCACCGATCTTTCCTATGGGAGCCATATGATATAGTCACAAATGTTTTATTTGAAAGCAATCGCGGTAAAAGTAACGAAGTTATTGACAAAAATCACAACCGATCTTTATCAAAGTCGGCACAGTCACTAACAGATATATTAAACTAATAAATGTTTATTTTGAAAACAATCGCGTCAAAAGTAACGAAGTGATTGACAAAAGTCACTGTTTTCCACCGATCTTTTCTATATGTATCTGATATAGTCACGGGTGATCGCGATCTTGAACAAATTTCGCACAGTCGTTTATAGCTATAATGAATTCACTAATATTAAATTTCACGACAATAGCTGAGAAAATAATAAAGTTTTCACCCTACGGGTGTATGGTATAAAAATCCCTAATCTCAGTATTTAGCTATCCTAAATACTTGTATATTCGCCCAAAACAATAAAGGGAAATTCGTTTTTTTTCGACAGCCTATCCGCGATTTCTGCAGTAAAAAATCTAAGTCTAAACTACCTTATAAAAGAAATTAGGAGTATATGCACCACGAAAAAGATTATCCTTTTTTGAGTCCCCAGTCATCAAGGAATAATCGGAAACGAAAACGCAGACACAGCAGCAGATGCAGCAACTCGATCCCACACTTTTTATTCACACCCCCCGCTGTAAAATACTTCAAGCAGTCCATATCGCAATATATAAAAAATAAAAATGATGCAGACTGGATAACTTTTGACCACCAATATACACACTTCAACGCGACAGGATTAACAACTATATATCCAGCAAACACGCCCAAACATAGATGGTCGACCTTCAGCCGCCTCCGAATCGGTCACACCGCAATGAGTCACAAACACCTGCTTGCCAACAAATCTCCCAAACGATTCACGTGCAGTGACAGATTCACCACCAGACACATCTTAGACCAATGTCCCAACTTGGCAAGAATCAGAAGAATGATATTTAATCAACAACATTAATATCATTTACAAATTTGTAAAACAAGCAGCAATAGATGTTTAAAATTAAACATCGTGGTCAGCTGAAATTGCTTCACCAAATCAGATTGACCAAAGATATATACAAAACGAAACATAAACAAAAGTAAGTCATAAAATCCATGAGACAATTATTGCTGAATACCAAACAAAACATGCATCCACACTCTGTGGAAAACACTTAAGATTATAGCTAACGCTGAGCATAATACATATATAAACAATTTTCAACCCCCGAAAATGTGGGCCATTAGAATAAGTATTTTTAAAAACAATTGAAGACTGGGTTATTTTCCTTCTCTCCGGAAATCCCCATACATTAGACATAATATTTCATGTTGTATCTAATTGTAATAAAAACCAGAGGGACGGGGTTAACTGCTACCGCGTCAAAGTTTGTATACCCTTGCAACTTTTTTTCTTACCTATAGCCATCAAAGTGAAAAAACATTTTATCTATCGGCACAGTCATTAACATATATATTAAACTAACAAATTTTAAATTTGAAAGGAATTGCATCAAAAGTAACGAAGTTATTGACAAAAGTAACTGTTTTTGACCGACCGTTCCTATGAGAGCTATATGATATAGTCACCCGATCTTGATCAAATTTGGCACAGTAGCACAGCTTACAGATGCAATAGACTGACCAATATTTAATTTCAAGACAATAGCTTAGAAAATAACGAAGGTTTTGAGAAAAGTTACTTTTCGTGACTTTGCCGTTTGAATGGGAGCTATATAATATAGTGGTTCGATCCGGTTGAGTCCGAGATATACAAACTGTGCAGTGTATTTAAGCCTACATGCGATCCAGACGGACAGATGGACGGACATAGCTATTTGAACTCGTCTCGTCGTGCTGATCAAGAATATATATACTTTGTGTGGTCGGAGATGCTTCCTATATATTTATTAATTATTATATAATTAATATTAATTTTGTTCAGAAATGTGCAACGCATAGACACTTCTGAACAAAATTAATAAACCCTTTTTGCAAGCTAAACCCTTAAAAAAAAAAAAATTGTTAGTTTTGTATAAGTTTTAATGAAAAATCAAAATCGGATGAGTATATCATATATAGGAACGATCGGTCGAAAACAGCGACTTTAACGAATAACTTCGATATGTTCTAAGCTATTGTCATAAAAGCTTATACATATATGCCAGTTTAATATACATATGTACCTACCTATTAATGACTAAAAGCAAGTGACATGCCCTACGCTCCGCATTGCTCCTTCTTAAGATTGTAGGTTGTTCTATCACAAACATTAGACTTTTTAGATAAATCGTTTTTGAAATTTGACGTAGAGTAAAGAGTAACGAAAAAAACTTGGCATCTGCTTTTTGATTGCTTTAACCATTCCCACGGTTTTGCATTTTTTTTTAATTTTTTTTTTTATTTTTTTTTTTTTAAGAATGTTGTGTGAAAATTTAAAGTAAATCAGAGTAAAACAGACAAAGATATAGCGCTTCAACTGATTGGCCTTCAGTGAAGCTGTTTGAGTATAAAAAACTTTCAAAAACGTTTTCCTCATTAAGAGTGTTTTTATACCATACGCCCATAGGGTAAAATGGTATATTAAAGTCGCCAAAATGTATGTCGCAGGCAGAAGGAAGATTTTCCGACCCCATAAAGTATATATATTCTTGATCAGGATCAACACCCAAGTCGATATAGACATGTCCGTCCGTCTGTCCGTCCGTCCGTCTGTCCGTATGAACCGTAGATCTCAGAGACTATAAGAGCTAGAGTCACCAAATTGGGTATGTAGACTAGTGTATTACCTACGGTGGTCAAGTTTATTTCAAATTTTTGCCACGGCCCCCTCTACCCCCGAAATTTAAACAAATTTTGATTTTCTTAAAGACTTTGATAGCTAAAGACATCAAATTTGCTAAGATTAATCCTTTAGAAAGCGCGCAGAAATTTGTTGCAAAATTTATTATATTTTCGCCAAAAATTTAAGTTTTTACTTTAGACTTCACTAAAAAATGAAGGAAAACAAATTCGGAGGCTATATGGTTAATGGTTTTTAATTTCAGAAAATTTCCGGCCAAGATACGGTGAACACCGCAAGTTGCTTTTTTTTCTGCCATGTTCTCGGAAAAACTTTGTAATCGGCTGGATTTTCAAAATTTTTTTCATTCCAAATTTTTAAAATATTTTTAAAACTGTACTAAATAATGTACAAAAAGGTTTCAATAAATTTTCCAACACACATTTCAAAAAAAAAAATCACAAAAAAGTTGTTTTTGTTTTGCACAAAAAACTATTCCCACCCCTTAAAGATTGAAAGATTTTGGTCATAAAACGAATTTTGGACAGCATTACTTAATTTATACATCATTGTGCTCAAATTATCAATTCACATGCAGTCAGTAAGAGTCAGTAATTTAAAGACCATTGAAACGAAGTATCTCTCTTGCAAATACATAAACAAAAATTTTGTAACGCTAGAGTTTCCAGCCCGACTGCAATGTGCTCTCTTGTTATACCCTTACAGAGGGTGTAACAAAATTGGCCAGCCGTTTGTAAATCAGAGAAGGATATACATAATCTGGATCTGCATGAGGAGCTGAGTCTATATAGCTGATATAGATGATATAGTTTCACTCAGCCATCTTAAGAGCAATAATCGTCCGGATCGGACCACTGTATCATATAGTGACAAACGAAAAATAGGCGAAGGAGTTGGAGTACTAATTTACTAATTTACTTTATTACATAAAACATTAGATCCCAAAATTTCAATCAGATCGGATAAATAGTCAATATAAACCGGCTCTGTTCAAACGCTGCCGGCACCGATGCCAGCAGCACCGGAAATCAGCAGAGCACACGCAAAGATGCAACGCTACATAACATGTACATACGTCTATGCCTGACAAACGCTGCATGTATTTACACACATGCAGATGTGATTGTTTAAAAATATTGCCACGCCCACTTCCGCCCCCGAAAATTAAATAAAAATGGTTTTCTCAAAAACAGTTTTCGGTATGTAGAATTATATAGTATGCACGCAGATTATGATTATTTAAAATCCGCCTCTATGACTTACAAAAAACCAGATTGTATCCCTCAACGTTTTAACTATCGTAATCAATTCGGCAATTTAAAGATTAATAAGTCAATCTTATTTATTTCTATCAATCAAATTTATTAAAATAGGACTAGAAACATGCCAAATATATGTATGTAGATTGTACATACATATAAATGTGATATTTTGTAAAGTTCTTCTGAATTATTTCATTAAGATGCTTTTTATGTAACTAATTGTAAGTTAAAATAATACATTTTAAGTATGATATTATGTTTATGAATGTAATGTAAGTTAAATTTCAAGACGTTTTTGAAAAACCTCTTGCGACAAAAATGTCGTCCTGTGTTTTAATTCCGGCGCGCTTTTGCAATTCGCGTCACTAATGTAAATTGGAAACTCTGAGTTATAAACTCTGATGAAGTCCCGGAATCCACGGGATTGGATTTGGAACGTTTCTAAGGCAGAATTTTAACGAAGAAAGTAAGTCGTCTTGACGACTTCGGTATACCATGCACCAGGTGAAAAATATTTTAAATTTCGAAAATGTCTATTAAATTCGCCTAATAGCAAATGTTATCTCCCTTACCCTCACAAAAACACACAAGCACTCTAGTGCCGCCACAAGCCTATGGCCATTTCCGGCCTTATGGACCGCATAGCAAAACTCGTTTATGTTTCTAGTCCGATTTCAAAAATCTTTGTAAGGTTGATAGAAATGTATGAGATTAATAAGTCTGTCGAATTTGATTACGATAGTCTACATATTTCGGGAGGCAATCGGTTTCTTCTAAATTATTCAGGCAAAATATAAATACATATCAAATTTGGTGACTTCAATTTGGTTAATTTTCGAGATCAGTTTTGTTTAATTTGCGGGGGCGGATGTAGGCTTGGCAAACTTTTTAAACAACCAATGTCTGCGTGTCTATTGAGCCAGTATGCATACCAAATTTAATGTCTCTAGCTTTTATAGTTTTTAAGAAATCTAGTTCTATATAAATTGCGGAGGCGGAATGGGTGACTTTAGCTCATATAGTCTCCGAGGTCTACGTGTTCATACGAACAGACGGACGGACATAACTAGGTCGACTTGGTTGTTGATCCTGATCAAGAATATCTATATATATTATGGGATCGGAAATGCTTCCTTCTGCCTGTTACATACATTTTGGCGACTTTAATATACCATTTCACCCTATGGCTGGATGGTATAAAAACGCTATGGCCGTCTTGCGCTACATTCAATTATAAATGAGTATTCCTTATTTAGAAATGCACAGGCATACCAAAGTATGTTATAATTACAGAGTTAAAAAAAAAAAACGATTTAAAGGGTTAAATGCTGGATTTAACAGTATTGTGCGTTAACGCCGCTGTAATTTAAGTAAAAAAATCGACTGCAATATTTTGTATTGTATTCTATAATATTGTTGCAAACGTAAATAATCATTTCTTAAAAATAAATTTTTTGATTGATAAGTAAGCAAGCTAATCTCAGAGCTTGTGAGCACTGCATGCTACAAAATTAATTAATATGTAAACTTCCCGTGGACTGGCGCTTTCGACTAATTTTAACAGTCGCACAATAATTTAGGACCTTAGTAGTTGTGTAGTTGGTAAAATGGTAGCTTTGGAAAAGTCTGTATTCAGTTCCTTATTTTTGTAACATGCAACAGGTACCCAAACGAATAACCAATTTAACGATTTTAATAAAAAAAAAGGTCTTATTTAAAACCAACTGCCACTTCCTAATTTCGAGCTAAGTCCACCTATGCCCTTTCCCAGCAAATTACCAACGCGCCCAGCTACTACGTTGGTCACAGCAGCAGCTTGCGCTGCCGCAATTTTTGGTTTTGGCAAACTTCGAGAAGCATTAGAACTAGCTTCTTCCCCGCCGTCTTCCTCGTCTCCATCTCGTAGATCGTCATAGGGCCTGTATGATTGGAACAAAAACAACTCAATAACTATGTTTCTAGTTAAAGATGCATGAAAGGCGCTACTTACTCATCTCCCTCGTTCACATCGGGCATGGTTAAAGCGCATGTTGCTTCTTCGGTAGCCATGCGTTGCGCGATTGCCTGATATGCTTTAGAATTTAGCTTATCCTCGAGTATCCCTTGCAGCTCAAAATCGGAATAGATTTTCTGCAAATAAAGTTTTAACAAATATTAAAAAACGTTAGTTCAGCTGTGCCGAAGTAATTTTATTCACACTTGCAGGAATTAGCTACTTAATTATATTATTCATAAAATCTCATTATTGTACAAATTGGTACATTTTATCTACAATTGTATATTAAGTTTCATCACCATAACACAGCTGAATTCATCTTTTTTAATATCGACAAATGTTACAAAGCTATAACTACAGTCTTCGAAAATATGAAATGTGTAAATTTGTTTTGATTTAATTACCTTAATTATATGAGATATAGATGTAACTTGCGCATAATGTAGAGCATGATCCATGCGTTCGGAAAGCCAGTTCGACAGCATATTGATCTGATGAGAATACCACTGCTCAAAAAAATTTAGGGTCCACAGATCGTCACCAATCTTTCCCCGTATTTGATCCATGTTATTTCGAAAAAAATTGACATATCCTTGACCGAGATCCTTTCCTGAACTAGAGACATTTGTAAAGCTGAGAATCGAACCAATCAGGCTGCCTTCATCATAGCGGGCCAATTTCGACAAAGTCGACTCTAGCACTGACATAAGTTTACCGCTCAGCCCTTGTGTCATGGCTACATTCGCCTTGTCGATTTGATCGTCGATTTTTGCGTGAAATTTGTACTGCATGCAAAGAAAAATATAATGTTAAAATAAATTCTTAACCGACAACCATCGAACTATTCTACACATTCTATGAACTAATATATTATATTTAAATCTCTTGTCTCAATTATATCTCAATGATCAACAGTAATTAAATTCGTAGCTTGGGGTACAGATCTTTTTTAATTAAAAACCAGAGAGCCGGGGTTAACTGCTACCGCGTCAAAGTTTGTATACCCTTAAAACTTTTTTGGTAACTCTTTCCTTACCTATAGCCATCGAAGTGGAAAAACGTTTTATCTAAATGGCCTACAATCTTAGCATAGGAAATAGCGAAGTTATTAATTAAAGTCACTGTTTTCCACCGATCATTCCTATGGGAGCTATATGATATAGTCAGATATATTAAACTACGTTACAACTGCGACTGCTTTCAAATTAAACATTTGATAGTTAAATATACCTGTTGATGACTGTGCCGAATTCGGTAAATATCGGGTATATCTTATAGCTCGCATAGGAACGATCGGTGGAAAACAGAGACTCTCATTAAAAAGTTCGTTATATCCTACGCTAAGATTGAAGGCCGTTCTTTCGCAAACATTACCCTTTTTAGATTAAACAGTTAGTTTAGATAACAGAGTTACTAAAAAACTTGCAAGGGTTTCCATCTTTAACGCAGTCGAAGTTAGCCCCGGCCCTCTGGTTTTTATTTCTTTTTTAAATATTTTTTTATTAATTGCTTGATTCAAATAAATTTTTTTTTTTTAGTTCGAGATATTTTCGATATCTTCAAACTTTTCGTAAACCCATTTTGGATATCTGGTTTTCCTGAACTTGAAAAAATGAAAAGTGACATGTTCCTTGTTAGGGTCAAATTTGACCCCACATGAAAATCCAATCGGATACGGTACGTGGCGCCTAAATATTTTTGTTATATGTTCAAAAAAGAGAGTTTACAGCATGTGTAATACGGCGGGCCTTCCGTTTTTGGTGTTTGTCTAGATTTCTACCTCTTTTGAAGTTAAAAGTTGAAGTTAATAGGTCGAAATCTAGACAAACAGAAAAAAATACTTTAACTTTTAAAACTTTGCCTAATTTTGTTCACCACAACAAATTTAAGTATATGACTAATCGACTTACCAGATCAATACCATCAATAGTAGTTAATTTAAAGCTTTGATTTTTAGCATCTAATATCACATTAACCATGGCGCACATCTCTGATGGAATAATATAATCGGTTGATATGAAAGCGACATTCTTCTTTAACCAGGACTGAAAAGAAGAATCCGTTCGTTGAATGCACTGTTCAATCATATCAACTGCCATCATCTTTAGTCTCTGCTCCAGGTGTTGTCGAAACTCTGCATCTGGCCAATGAAGGTCTCTTATAAATGATTGAAGTGCGTCAAGTTTCCAAAAGAGATCTTCGGATGTTGCGCAGCCATTTCTGAGTATAAAAACGCAAATGTGAACATATAGTTGATAAAATTTTGATAGAATGGCAAAAGATTTGCTCATTTTACTTTTTTGTACATCTGTCTATTTACAGTTACACAAAAAATTACACATACTACTTTGTACTGTACTTTTTATCAATTCATTATATGTATGCAACTATTAATTGGTATTAAAATCTTGAATTCCATTAACTAGAGCTATAAACATTAATTGAACAAGTGAATAACTAATTAACTATAACTAGAACGCATACAAAATGGGCAATATTATGTTTGCAGTTGCAATTACGCGTATTTCGTGATATGCGAATGCATGGGCTAATAGCAATAGCATTTTAAATACAAGTATGCGGAAAAAGAATTATTAAGAAATGCATAATAATTGGTGAAAAATAGACGAATCCAAATGGAAAGGCAGTATGTAGTAAGCTAAGAACATGTATGGAAATAATTGGGTAGGTGCTTCATTTAAAAACCTCATATCGTCTGCTGTTACAGCCACTGCGGATCGCCTGGGTAGCTTCGGAACATAGAAACTTATATGGTCTTTCTTGCCGCTGAGTAGTGCTGATGGGTTGAGTGCCGCTGTGTTGAGCGCCTGGGCTGCATTATTAAGTGCCGCAGGGTTCAAAGCAGCGTTTATCCTAAAGTTTCACAGAAAGGAAATTACAAGATATAAGGAGCGTTGACAATGCAGGAATGAAATATGAATCGAGTGAATTGGCACTGCTAAAATTATTCAGCTAACCGATAGGAAAATTTAAATAAATTTCTAAACAAATATTCCTTAATACCCTACAAAACAAACAGTTCTTCATTAAAAGTGTTTAGTAGCCCTGGTAATTGCATTTTTCATCAAAAGCCAATAAGTAAATAAATATTTGTCTGAATGAATTCTAATGAATACCGTTATAAGCCAAATTTAAAGAAGTTTTTGAAAGCCTTGTACTTTTTTACAGTGCACCCAAAAAATAAACGATTTAAAATAAAATTAAATTGGAATAGTATTCACTTAACGCCCACCAATGTATGTATGGGTATGGGGTATGCTTAAGCGTTTCAGTGTTTCTGGGTTTTTTCAAGTTATTTGCATTACTTACCCTTTGCTTTCCCAACGTTCCTTCTCGAAGCCTTTATGAATCGATTGGGCTATAGAAGATTCCATAAGATCCACATACCTCACAACCAATGGTGCAAATGTATCTCTGAGGTGCTGATGAAAGCGCCCGTTTCGCAAATTATCTTTAATATATAATAAAAGGTTAAGTAACTAATTACTCTTCTGGGTGTACCCAAAGCGAAAACAATTTTTAATCGATAATTAGGATTATGGGTTTTTAAAAAATTATTATTTCTCAATCTGGAACATTTGAAGAATTTTGTGTGAAAATAGCGTAGATCGGAGTACAACTGGCATTGATATATCGCTTCAGTGAAGAACTTTAAGTCGTTGACGAACGACATTTTTCGGGGTCATCCCTCCAGCAATAAAAGGGCTATTCAGTACAAATTATGAATTGTTCATCCAGAACTTGACTTACCATCCACCCTTAAGTAATCATTCAGAATTTGGAATAAAGGAAACGAATCCCACGTATCTGGGGCTTGCTCTGACAGCACTCGATCCATGTCAACAGCGAAAAGAGACCAAAATATTTCAGCATGTTCCACTAGCAGGTCGCTGAACCAAGCAAAAGCCTAAAGTGAAAATAGTGTTGAAAAGAATAATAGGTTAGTTTAAAATTTCACATTTGAATAGTTTTCTTTTCTCTCTTGGGGAAAAGTACGTAAAATACATTTTACGGACAATTGTCTTACAACAGTTTCAAAAGAATAATATAATAAATCTAAATAACGAAGCGAACTGATTTATTCATTATTAACTTTCATTTCATTTTTTAACATCAGCGATACACAATAGAGACTAAATAATAGAACGCAAAAATTCTCGTTTGTAGTTCATTTAACGATGTAACAATACAAGGGACAAAGGGACAAACAATATAAAATCTTTCTTATTTTTAAAGGTGTGTGTAACGTACATGGCATGCATGACATAAGACAAAATGCAAAAACTCTATAGAAATCATGACATATGTACTTATTAAAAATTAAAAATGTAATGTACAATGTACAAATTAAAAAAAATTTAAAAAAAAAAAAACAAAAAAATAAAACAATTATACCAAGAATACACTACTGTAGCGTAAACAATGATCATTTGCAATTACAATTAATTACAAAAAAAAAAATAATGTAAGTATTTTTAATACAAAAATGCATTCGATATTTGTTTAAAGATCAGAACAAATAAAGCAAGGTACAGGTATCTGCCGCGTACAAAAAATTATTAATTTTTTGTAGAACATCAGGACGTGCAATGCAAAATGCAAGGTGAAAAAAAATGTTGTTTTGAGCGGAAGTAAATAGTTATGCAAAAATTTTTGTTGCAATTGATTATTTTATGTATATACTTCCTGGTTATCACCAATTCATTGTTTTTTTTTTAGTTTAGTTGCGAAATTTCTCAAATTAAACTACACATATGCCATAAATAAAGGGTATAAAATGTTCTAATAGAATTGTTTAAAATTGTCATGGAATAGCAATACAACTGTAAGCAAGACTGTGTAAAAATGAAGTAAGTAAGTCGACTCGCCGACTTCGGTATAACATCACCAGGTGAAGAAGTATTTTAAATTTCGAACACCAAATGTATGTCTATAATATTCGCCTCATAGCATATACATACATATGCTATTTCGCTCACCCTCACAAAAAAAGGCCATTTTTGCGCCACCACTAGCCTACGGCAACTTCGCCATTATTGACCTAAAAAAACTCGTTTATGCGTATATTTTTTGTTTCTTGTCCGATTTTACTAATATTTTTAATTTGGCAGGTTAGTAGATATTAATAGGACTCATTAGTGTGCTAAATTTGGTTTCGATACTGAAAAAGTTGCTGGAGGCAATCAGTTTTTCTAGATTCTAGAAGGGAAAGTAGGCGTGGCAAAAATGTTAAATATTAAAAATCAGTACGCATACTATACAAATCTACATACCAATTTTGGTGGCTTGGAAAAATTTTATAAAAAGCCAAATCTGCGTGTCTCCGAGTCTTATAGTCTCCGAGGACTACGTGCTCATACGGTCAGATGGACGGACGGACGGACGGACGGACGGAGATAGCTAGATCGACTCAGTTGTTGATCCTGATCATATATCAGGATATATGTATATACCTTTTGGGGTTGTAAAATCTTTCTTCTGCCTGTTATATACATTCTGGCGACTTTAATAAACCACATCACCCTATGGGTGCATAGTCTGCATGGTCAACTGCACAAGAAATACATATAAAGCACACAAATTTATATGAATGATTTCATGCATTTAAATTACGTTTCCCAAGTTAAAACGCAGTTAATGGTGGTATAAAAATTCAGAAAATTAGCAAAAATATCTATGGTAAACATCTTGGGGGAGGACGACTGATTAGATTTAATATTTTTTTTCTGTACGTCTTTAATAATAAATGAAAAAGAACGTAATTTGCAGAATCTTCAAAATGTTGATTTAATAGAGTAGATTATTATTCTGTTCTGTTCTTATGTTAAAAGTGTTGGCAACTATTTATTACTAAAACTTTTCATTTTTTATATACAGATATCTTTATACATATATAATAGCCCGTTATTTGGTAAATGGAACAGGACTGTTTCTAAAAATTTTTAAAAGTGTTTCCAGTGGATGTCTTATTATGAAAAATTGCAATAAATTCTTTAAAAAAACATGCGGTCCGCAATTAATTTTTAAGGTATCGCATTGAAGGTAGAGGAAGTACCTAAAGAGGTTTTGCCATATTTTAATGAGTTTTCATCGTAGCGTATCCAAATTTATTTATATATTTTTTTAAATTTACTATTAGAACACAGGACTTTTTTAATGGACTTTTTTCTATTTTTCTTGTTAAAGTCTAGCCAATTTTGAACTGACAAGAGATCTATCTAGATAATTTTTTAAGACCAAGAACATGAAAATCGATCCACGAGGATTTTGAATACAGCCTTGTTCCGGTATACATATACATATATGTATATATATACCTACATATGTACATTTGTATATGTATATAAAAAGTATATATATTTAATAGTAATTTGAGTGGTTAATAAGTGAACTCCTATGCGATGCTGAAGTGGAAGCTTTTATGGTTGCATGTGCGAGTGTATTTGGTTTTAGTTTGATTTCTAATACAAATGCACACATTGAGAACAGCGTTTCGAATTTTGAGAATAATAGATTGTTAATATAAATACACTAATTGCCTAAGCAACTGTATAGAAAGTTTTAAGGAATGTATTTTAATTTGGACGCATGAATTTTATTAGGGCGATTGTAAATTTTCAATTTAAGCCCTGTTGGAGCTAGCAGTGTCAGCTTGCTTTATAGCCACTCAAAACAGATTGGGAAAACTAACAAGATAATCTTCAATTTAGCCTTGTGAATTTATATACCAATCTATTTTACCTGACGCCGATCAATGTGCAATGTGTCAACGTATCTAGTATTTTAAAATATAGATGATTGATTTTAGCTGATTCATATCTATTACAACTGGAGTACATGCCGTTGGTACTGGCGATGTGTAGACAGCATGTGTCGGCATACAGTATTTGAATGGTGCTGATCCATCGGTAGAACCTCCTCTGACTCCAGCATCCAATGTTGCCCTGGAGGTTATCGCCTGTTCTCCCAAGCCTGTGGGTGCATTTGATGCCTCGCCGGTGGTGTGTTCTTCTGCATCCTCACCAACTTCCTTAATAGTTTTCTTATCCACTTTGCGCAGCTGGATGGATCAGGCATATAAATACATACATACGTATTCATATATATATATATATTACAGTTGTATTCTTGTAGGAAGTATAAAAACTATCTTTGGTATTTTAATTAAACATTTTAAATTACTTTAATAATGCAGAGGGTGTTTTAATTTTGGTCAAATGGTTGCACCACACGAACTGAATTCTTCTATCAAATGTCATATTTTTCAAAAACAACAGCAGAATCGGTATACCAAGTTCTTTTAAGTGAGTGATATGCTTTACGTTTGTTTTTTGGGAACTGGAGCACTATTTTCGAGTTAATCATTTTTTCCAGTATTATTTTATAAATATTCTGTTTTAATAGATCACTTTATGAATTCTTTTGCTACTGAATTATTGAATTATAGGTATCGTGTATTAAGCAAATACAAAAAATACTCCAATTTTAAAACTAGTGCAGAAACTTAATGACAAAAATTAGAATACCCTCTTTAAATTTTAAAGAAAACCTTCCTTTTCCATAAGATATTGATGGTATAAGTAACTTATGGACTTAGTTTTATAAGATACGAACATTGTTTTCTGTGTGTCTAAGTTAATACTATTTGTGATATATTTTTTAAATATAGGTGGATGTTTTTCTGCGTCCAGTTCAGCACCCCACGATGTTTTGTACACAAATATAAACAGTGGCAAATAGATATATATTATCTTATGTATGTATATCTCACGGTAAATTATTATACATATGTACATCAATTCCTAAATGTTCGCTGAATTGTAAAATCATATTACACCAAAAATCACGAAGGTAAAACGTAAAAACTAGTAGTGTAACATACCGTGTAAGTTTAGGATACATATACAGCAATATAAATCAATTTTGGAATGTGGATTGGTAGAAAAACTTACAACACTTACAAACACGTATAATAAATACAAATAACAATCATATATAATACGCAGTCGATTAAAACGGATTATAAAAAATGTAAAAATTGACATTACGATAGAAAATGTAGATATTGATTTATAACAGTGTAGCGGTGTCATTTTGTGAAGGGTATTTGTATACACAAAATCAACACCAATGTTAGCATTAGTTCTTGAAAATGGAATTTTTCACATTTGTTTATAACATAACAAAACTCAACTATCTTGTATTTGTTCTTGTTTATTTTTGGCAAATATGTTGCTTTTTCCCCCGTTTTTATAAAAATTCTACATCAACTTTCTCTTTAAAATTTTTGGTATACCTCAGTGAAATAAGTATTCATTTGTACTTGATTTGAACACTTGTTTTTAAGAGATAAATCCACCATACAACTTTGTAAAAATATAATTGTTTTTTCGGTTTACAATTTTTCTCCAACCCTACAAAATTAGAAATCCAGAGGGCCGAGGCTAACTTCGAACGCGTCATAGTTTGTATGCCCTTCATTGATTAAAGTCACCCGATCGTAGCACAGCCATTTATAGCTGTAATAAACTTACCAATATTAAATTTCACGATAATAGCTCTGAAAACAACGAAGTTATTGAGAAAATACACTGTTCGTGTCTTTGCGGACTGAATCTTCATGCAAAATTTCAGCTCTGTAGCTCTGACGGTCTTGGAGGAGTTTGCGCTGATCTAGACGGACGGAAGGACATGACTATTTGAACTCATCTCGTAGTGCTGATTAAGAATATATATACTTTATATGGTTAATAAGTAATTTTAAGAACAATTGTAGCCTCCCAGATTTTAAGAGTAAGTAAATAAAATCAAATTTATATTTTGAATTCAACGAATGAAGATTTGGTTTTTTAATTGTGATATCGAAATTCCCTATTCAGTGTTTATTTTAAAACATGTGATATAAACTGAGCGACAATTTTTGGGTTTTTGTTACGGCTTTAACTTTAAACGCACAGTCTGTTCTTTCATTGTAGAGCTCCTAAAAAACTTTCTGTAAAAGCTAAATCCTGAAGAGAGCAGTTTTTCTCCAAACATAACAACAAAAAAATATATATTACGTTGAAATTCACTTCATTAAGAAATAAAGAAGAACATTCGATATTGTTGGTGTTTAGATTATATAAAATGAGATAACAATAAGACAATCATAATATAGAACAAATGGAAATGTATGTCAAGATTAGTATGTAACCCGATTACAGAGATCGATGGCTCATCAGTCATAAGTAGATCTGATATGGTCAGCAGTTAAAACTGTGTTGGTTCCGACGACTATTAGTTATTGGTTTATGTGCTAGTGCCTATTTGATTATACAAAAAAAAAATTACCGAAGTTAATAGGCATAGGAATATAGTGGCTAAATTCCTAAAAAGCAAGACAACTGGCCTTGGAAAACAGCATATGTATATGTATGCGAAGAGGTGTTGACCAGATAAGAATGGTTATGCCCGTCCCTGGCAATTGGGAGAGCGTCTACAAGACCGCAGAGAGAGAGCGAAATGGAGCGAGAGTCGTCAGTAGTTGAAAGTAGCAAGTCGCAGTCGTCAATTGTCAGTCGAAAGTTGTCGCGAAGCTCAATCAAAGTTGATCTCAGTTGTCTAGACCCAATTACTGTAACCTAACCACTCTGAAATGTCTAGAGAGAGAGTATAGCCAAAGGGCTAGACGCCGAGATGCTTAGAACTGGCCGCAGCTGCAGCACGAACTAACTCGTCGAGAAAGCCATTAAAGCTAGTCATCTGCATGGTTTCATTCACATACTAAATAAAATGAGTACACTCGAGTTGAATTGAAGTGAGTGAGTGAGAGGCTCATACTGAGTGAGTGTGTATGAGCATTGTATTGTTTGAGTACTGATACAAAGCAAATTGAGTGAAAATAAATACTGCTTAAAACGAAATGAGTAATTAGGCAAGGGACAGCTTTCAGATAACTCGAATATTTCACATTTTTAAAATTTCTTTTCTTTGTGTCGAAAGTCTACATACACCGATGTAGACAAATTTCTTCTTTGTAGGTCTTTCTTATTGCTCAGAGTTTTATAAACAGGATCTAATCTAGGAAAAAATCAGGTAACTTAATATCCGTTTCAAAGTTCCCTACAAAAGTCCTTCAAAAATAAAACTAGTGGATAGAAAGGGACATATCGCTATATGTTAAGTGGAGGGATTTAGGTGTATGTAGACTCTTTTCCATCACTTTTTCTGTTTTTTGCCAATAACTTTAATTGTTTAAAATTTTGTTGAATTTTTTTTTTCTCGCATAGAGTTAACTTTCTCTGCTCTAAATTATGACATAGCTACTTACATTTTAATTTTTTATTGCATAAACCCGAATTATGGGAAAATTGGAGGTGTAAGTCGACTGTATAACATGCATACAGACAAAAAAAAAATACATTCGAGACCTGTCAACTCATTCGACTCATTCATTTCTTTTCAACATAGTGTGACTAAGTGTAGCCCGAGCTAACTCACTCACTCATACTCATTCTGTTTTTCACTCATACTCACTCAATTCATTTCGAGTGGTCTATATTAGACGTCTGCATGAATGCATTCAAAACAAAGCCACATTGAGTACATTCGAATTGAGTAGAATATGAGTGAGTCAAAAAGACAGAATGAGACGAATGTGTATAGTACTGTTTCGCTAGGGGAACATGTTGTGTTTCGTCTCGAAAAACAGAGTATAACGAAAGGAGAGCAAAATGAAATGAAAACTTCGAGCACATTCAAACTGCTCAAGTAGTTCGCAGAATACTTTGTGTACTCACTTTCAGTTTTACTAACAAAATGTGTAGTTGTGACCGTCTATAAATTATTTCTCAAATATAAATTATATGTAATAAATATATAAATTAAATAATTCACAACAAAAAATACATTTCTATATTTTCTTTATTTTTTCCTCTTTCTTTTAACAGATAATACACACAGCAGAAAACAGCTGTCAATATTCGAATGTATTCAATATACAACATTTCATTACTTCTGCTGCTCACTCACTCATTTCGTTTCTTTTCGGGTATATTTTTCAGCAGTCGAGTGAAACACGACTTCAGTCACTCACTCATTCTCATTTCGTTTTGTACAAGTATTCACTCAATTCAATTTTGACTTTGTACATTTGAATGTGATTTTTTTGCCATTCATGCAGACGTCTAGTGTATATTCGAAAGTGTTTTTTGCCACTCATGCATATGTTTAATTAAAACACACTATTTGGGCAACTAAGAGGGAAATTTTTCTAAAATTATACGATTCAGCAGACCCTCACTTGGGGTAAAAACTGTAAAGTCGTCGTATAGCAAATACAGAGACGACTCATTCGACAACACCAGCAGAAGGAATTTATGTTACTGACCCCGTGTCAATTCTGGAAGTTGTGGCTGCAGCAATGGCGCGCACTCACAGTCTTTTTTGGAGGCGTACAATAAATGCCTAGATGAAGGGGCTTTCCGCAGTATCTGGAAACTGTAAAAATTGGTACTGATCCCGAAATCAGGAAAATCCACAGAGATGGCCTCATCTTACAGGCTCATTTGCCTGGTGAATACTATGGACAAAATGCTGGAGGGCCTTATATGTACCCGGCTTCAGAGAGCTATCAATGACGGAGGGGAACTATTGCCAATTTGGTTTGCTAGTTGTTAGGTTGTTAGTATAGCTTCGGCAGCCATAGAAGAGACTCGTTGGAAGCACGGGACGAAGAAGGTTTGTCTGATTGTCACGTTGGTTTTTAGAAATGCATTCAGTACTGCAGGCTGGGGATGTATTTTGGATGCATTATACAATTTTGGAGTCCCAGAGTATCTAGGCGTAATTATTTGGAGCTGTTTCAAGGACAGGCAACTTTGCTTCAGTACAACGAACGGCCAAAACACACATTCAGTTTTTGCTGGGATACCCCAAGGCTCCGTTCTGGGGCCCCTTTTATGGAACATTATGTATGACGGGATCCTTCGCTTGAACCTGCCGGCTGGTTGCGAAACGGTCGGAAATGAAGACGATGTCGGTCTGGTCATAGTAGCAAAAGAAGGCGACGCGATCTTGCTCATTACAGATTGGCTTCGTTCATTGGGTCTTCAACTCGCAGCGCCCAATACGGAGCTCTCTTATGGTTCAGGACCATCTCCGACGGAATGGTTCCGATCAAGCTGCAAGCGAAGAAGGCTCGAATAGTGGCATTATCGCCCGAGGATGGGCAATCTAGGAGGGAGAAGAGGGCTGAGGCTAGAAAGAAAAGTCTGGTCACATGGCAGCGGAGGTGGAATCAATCCTCCAAGGGGCGCTGGACCAATAGTTTTATCCCCAAAGTATGTGAGTGGCTTGGTAGGCTTTTTTTCGAATGCAACCACATCTCTGGAAAGCGGCAGATGCTATTCCAAGAGATGGGTACCACTCTAACAGTTGGTGAATTCCTTCGAGGCCAGGGTGACGCGCGATCTGCGATTACTCGACCGCCGGAGGGCGGGGGCGTAGGCACAACAATGAAACAACACGCCTACCGTGATGCATTACCTTTCGGCCGTCCCGCAGCGGTTCCTTTACATATATATATATTCTTCTTATTCTATTCTTCTCATATATATGTCCCTGATCAGCGCGACAAAACGAGTTCAAAAAGTAATGTCTGTCCGTCCGCCCGTCTGGATCAGCGGAAACTCCTCCTACATAGACCGTAAAAGCTACAGAGCTGAAGTTTTGCATGGCGTGAAATGTAATATTGGTAAATTTATTACAGCTATAAACTGTGACTGTACCAAATTCTATCACGATCCAGTGAATATATCATATAGCTCCGTTAGAAACGATACGTCGAGAACAGTGACTTTTGTCAATAACTTCGTTACTTTTCACGCAATTTCTTACAAATTAAACATTTGTCAGTTTGAGTGTTCCAAATTTGATCAAGATCAATAACTTCGTTAAATGCTATGCTAAGATGGTAGGCCGTTCGTTCGCAAACATTCGACTTTTTAAATAAAAAGTTTTCACTTTAAAGGCACAGACGAGTTAATATATGCAAGTCTATCCATCTGGATAGACCCAAACTCCAACTAGATCTTAAAGCTAAAGAGCTGAAGTTTTGCATGCGAGCTTCAATTATATTTACTACACACGCCTCATTTCTGCAGACTTCAATTGTAGGCCGTTCGTTTTACTCATGTAGGTAAGGGAAGAGAAGATAAAGTTGCAAGGGTATACAAACTTTGGCGCGGCCGAAGTTAATCCGTCCCTGTTTGCGAAAGAACGCCCACAATCTTAACATAGGAACAAACGAAGTTATTGATCAAAGTTACTGTTTTGGACCGATCATTCCTATGGAGGATATATGATATAGTCACCCAATCACCCAATATAGTTATTGACAAAAGTCACTGTTTTCGACCAATCGTTTCTATGGGAGCTATCTGATATAGTCACCCGATCTTGACCAAATTTGGCACAGTCGTTTATAGCTTCAATAAACTAACTTTTATTGAATTTCACGACAATAGCTTAAAAAGTAACGAAGTTATTGAGAAAAGTCACTGTTCGTGACTTTGACGTTTGTATGGGAGCTATATGATATAGTCACCCGATCCGGCTGAATCCGAGATATACAACGCCTACAGTATATACAAGCCTACGTGCAAAATTCTGTAGCTCTTAAGGTCTCGGAGGAGTTCGCGTTGATCCAGACGGGCGGACGGACGGACGGACATGGCTATTTGAACTCGTTTCGTCGTGCTGATCAAGAATATATATACTTTATATGGTCTGAGATGCTTCCTTCTATGCGTTGCACACTTCTAACCAAAATTAATATACCCTTTTTGCAAGGGTATAACCAGAGAGCTGGGGCTAACTTCGACCGCGTCAAAGTTTGTATACCCTTGCACCTTTTTGGTAACTATTTCCCAACCTATAGCCATCAAAATCGAAGCGAAGTTATTGATTAAAATCACTGTTTACCCCCTATCGTTCCTATGGGAGCTATATAAAATACATAGTAACCCCATCTTGATCAAATTCGGCACAGTCATTAACAGATATATTAAACTAACAAATGTTTAATTTGAAAGCAATTGCGTGGAAATGTTATTGACAAAAGTCACTTCCGTCAGACGGACGGAAGGACGGACAAAATCAATATACCACACACCCATAGGGTAAAATGGTACATATATTAAAGTCGCCAAAATGTATGTAACAGGCAGAAGGAAGCTTTTCCGACCCCAAAAAGTATATATATTCTTGATCAGTATCAATAGCCGAGTCGATTTAGCCATGTCCGTCTGTCCGTATGTATGAACGCCTAGTTCTCGGAGACTATAAGAGATAGAGCCACCAAATTTGGAATGTAGGCTCGTGTAGTATGTAGAGTGATCAAGTTTATTTCAAGTTTTTGCCACGCCCCTTTTCGCCCCCGCAATTCAAAAAGCGTTTATCTCAAAAACTATTGCAGCTAGAGACACCAAATTTGTTATGTATATTTGCATAGTAAACGCGCACATTTTGTAAGTATAAAGTTTTTGCCACGCCCCTTTCCGCCCCCGTAATTTGGAAAATTTGAAAAACTCGATTATCCCCCGTAATTTATTACCTTGTGCAATCAAATTTGGCTCACTTAAATTTGATACTAATACCCAGCAAAATACCAAATTTGATCAAAATCGGACAAAAAATAGCTGAGTTATGCATATAAACGTTTTTACATAAGGCCGGAGATGGCCGTTGGCGGGTGGGGGCGCTAGGGTGCTTATATGCATAAGTGCGCGAGATACTGAAATATGCTTGTAAAAAACATGTGAACAGAATTTTTGAAAATAGGCAAATGCATTAGTTATTACAAATTTAAAATATTTATTTTACTGGTGTATGGTATACCTACGACTTACTTCATTTTATTCTATTATCTTCTATAATAACAATTAATCTGTAACTAGTAAGCTCTTTTCATAATACTAGCTTTATTGAATAGTTTGATTTGCTTTTGAGTTCTATTGTTTCTCAAGTCTGAAAAGTTTGGAACTTTGAAATGTTGAGTTATACCAGACAAGCAATTAAAATCCGTCGGTATATAATTTGTTAAAATTTAATATATAAGAAAAGAAATGCTTCTATCTGAAATTATAATGAATTTGAATATGATTGCTTAAGCTTTATAAATTATTTTCCTAGTGACATGGGTACATGAGTTGATATTGTTCAGTTTAATGGGAATCTTTACAAAGAATAACAAAGCTTCATGGTTGAGAGGGTATAGAACTGACAGGTCCATCTACATAATTATTATAGCGCTGCCGGCAGCAAACAGCGCTGCTTGCTGCTCAAACAGAGCACATGCATACACACACACAGACGCAGCGCTACAAGAACTGTATGTGTATGCGTGTTGTGCTTTGCTTAGGGAATGATGCAAGAAGAAAGAAAATTTATTATAAAAAGAGAAATAATTTGAATGTTTTGTTTGTGAATTGATGAATTCAGTTGCAGGGAAAGAAATTTCAAAATGTAAAAAAATTATTGCTAAAGACTGCAAGGGTATATAAACTTTGGCATTGCCGAAGTTAGCTTCTTTGATATTTTTTCTTGCAAGTCATTCAATTGCCATTTAGAGTAGAGTAGAGATCCTAATAAAATTGAATTTTATAATTAATGGTAGAGATTTCAGCAAACAAACCCCCCCCCCCCGCACGAGCTACGGAAACAAAGGATCTCGATCTGCTGCAATTCACCTACCGCCTTCTTTCGGTTATCGGTCTATTTATCGTCGCTGTGATAGGAAGATTACATAAAATTTATGGCGCCCAAACATGAGGCCAGATAAGAAGATTACACCTTAATAAATTTATCATGTTGATTATGTAGGACCTATGGATCCGACAGCGAAAAGTTATATTTAGCTACATGTCATTGTCTACGCCTTTTCGAAATTTGTGTGGCCTTATCCAACAAAAGAATAAAGCGTCAGAAGCTATAGTATATAAATTAAACACTTCATTTACTCACTCACTCAAATAACTGAACGATTGTGACAACTAACTTAGGAGTGAATTTGGGGAGCTAAAGCGAAGTTACCTGATGATTTGAACTTAGGCTCAAGACTGATTTGCCAGGAATTGATTATGTTGGATGCAAGCTTGGATACTTGACATTGGCTGTTGATCCTGATCACGAATATATATACTTTATGGGGTCGGAAAAGCTTCCTTTTGCCTGTTACATACATTTTGGTGACTTTACAATACCATTTCACCCTATGGGTATATGGTATAATGAAGTAAGTAAGTTGTCTCGCCATGCACTAGTAAAACAAATATTTCAAATTTATAATAACAAATGCATTTACGTATTGTAGTAATATTTAAGCTAAGTATACATAAATATCCTTAATCATAAACTCCAATGACACCCATACTGCAACACATAATTCTTAAAATAACGATAAGCTCTCTCTCACATTCCACTTCCACCTTTGGGTGTTCCTCTATTTTTGCAGAGGCTAGTATTGGGCTTTTATATCTGCTGAGGATTGACGTGCCATCGTCAAAAGTGGACGTTGTAAGCCCTAAGCTCGTTGGTAAGTCTGCAGTGTACAGCAGGTAGAGCAATGGGCCGATTACACTGCCTAGCGGTACACCAGCTTAGATTTCAAATTCAACCGAGACGGAGCCATTACATCCAACAGCGAATTATCTTTTTAAAAAGTTTGGAAGGATGATAGCTGAGTTTTGTCCTCCCACTTTAGGTATCATGATGATCTTTTCCACGCTCTGGGGAAGTAGCCAATTCTTATTATAGCGCTGAAAAATTTGCAGATGTATTGTATGGCGATGATAGGGAGTTTTAGGATCATTTTCGGTGTAATTAAGTCATGGTCAGCATGAGAAGCTGTCCGTCCGTCCGTCCGTCGGTGCGTATGCGTTTTACTCCGCCATCTTAAGAGCCATCGGGATGCAATTTTTTTTTTGGGGCGCTTTATTACCCGGGTAAGATAAAGTATGAAAATCATCGGGATCGGACTACTATATCATATAGTTCTAGAACAAACATTTTTGCAGAAATCCCCATGAAATTTACCAATTTGATAGTATTGGATATTACCCTCAGATTCCAAGATTTGAATCTTATCGGATAAATAGAACACAAGTTACAGTCAATATAAAACGGCTGAAGCGCTGCACGTCATCATCAAATCAACAGAGCACATGCATATACACACACAGACCCAACCACAGGTTGCGATTGTATGGAGTGAGCGGCCGAAAATACTTCCAGTAGACATATCGAGCTAAAAAAAATTTGTGCACGCGCACTACCATCTATGCACCCACATGCACCCACAGAAAATATATATATATTTTTTTTTTATTGTTAATTTTATTTTTCAAATTGTGTCTTCTAATAAATCGATAGCAGACCTTAAAAGCGTTGAACTGTGTTTATTGAAAAGTTTTCTGATTCCTGAAATTAACGGATCTGAGCTTAAAAGTAGTCTATTCATTAAGTCAGTATCGGTTATAACTCTTGAAAGTTTACGGGTGTGCTTCAATCTGAATATTTTAATATCTTTATTTCTCGCATCGGCGGCTTCTTCAGAAAGCTCTCCGATTGATACCAAGCAATGTTTTATGACTTCAAAGCTGTGAATCAATACCTTATGGACAGTCGGAGGAAGATAGTACCAAGGATATTCAGTGACAACAAGCTTAGCGGTTTCAAAGCCATAGTCCCTAAAATTTTCTTCATTTATTTTCTGTCTGGCGGACAGACGGACATGGCTATATCGACTCAGCTTCTCATGCTGATCAACAATATATATACTTTATAGGGTCGGAAACGTCTCCTTCTTTGCGTTACAAACATCTGACCAATTTTATAATACCCTCTGCAAGGGTATAAAAATATTTTTCCTCATCGATTGACAATTGTGTGGTTTCTTTTTTAAATTGAAATCGAATGGTCCTACAAAAACGGGTGGATGATGGTTGTGGATTCTTCCAAATAATTTTAGACTCATTAGATTCACAGATTAATCTGAGGGGCACGTACGAGGTTACAAACAAACTGCTATCTGATTAATCAATATCTATAACCTTTTGTTTGTACTCTGCTTGCCCAGTGCTTCCAACGAATCCCCACTTTCCAATTAGAATCGTACTTTATATTTTGAATAACTTCAGGCTGAAGTTCCAATACGCGAGAGGCAGTGTGACCGAGCAAACTTTGAAGTTCAACTTCAGCTTGGGATTCGGTCACCATAATTTCCTTAGGATAGCCTGTGCTCTTGCCTTTTAAAATTTTTTCATAGCTGGGAAATAAATCGCTTGAAGTTTTCGAATTTCCGCGAAATCCGCGAATTAACATGTATTGGTGCTTTGTTAAGTTTGCTTCCATGAAAAGCGATAAAACTTCATCAATATTTGCTTCCGAACATAGTAGATTCGATTAAAAACTGGTACGCAAAACTGAAACAGCAGATTCATCATGTTTTCCTAGATCGGCTATTCCGCGTCGTTTTGTCCTTTCAGAAGACTCGATGAAATCTTTTTTCGGCCTTCCACGATCTGTTGTTTTGTTTTTTGATTGAGATATCTTGTGGGCACAGCGCAATGAAATACTATCCTTCTCATTCAACCAAACACGTTGAAAACGGACCACTAAAGATTTCGTTTGATTGTACTTTTGCCAAAACGTTGATATTCTTTTGCATATGTAAGCAATTTGCATTGATGCATCCTCCAGTTCGGTAAGTTAGCCGTTCTTTTCAATTTCTCCCTGTACAATATCATTCAACCACACAATATACACAACCACAAACGACTAGGACAGAGCAAAAAACAACGGCACCATACGCCAAACAGATGTTTTGCAGGGCAAAGCTAACCTTGAAAAAATGTAAGACTACGTCACTTTATTGAGGTTAATACTCACATTGGCAAATTTTGGCACCTAACTTAATACATGTATTACCTTAAAAGCCAGACAATTACAATGGCATATAATTCAATTGTGGCATTTTGCTGGATCACAACTAAAACTCCACCTAAACATGAAAAGACGTTCACAAAACACATTAAATAGATTGAATCAAATAAATTGAATTCACAAAAACAATTTTGTGATGGATTTTACTATTTTTGGCCTATGGGCGAAACCACTGTGCCAACGCTACATGAAGTGTATGTGTATGCGTACTGTGCTTTGCTTAGGGAATAATGGAAGAAGAAACAATTTTAGTAATGAGTGTTGCAGGGAAAAAAAATTTTAAAATGTAAAAATATTATTCCAAAGAACTGCAAGGGTATATAAACTTCGGCAAACTTGTGTTAGGTGTGATTTAAGATCCTTAAAGACAGGACATCCACTGTAGTTGGCCGTATGGTTCCCTCCACAGTTACTGCATAGTGTAAGAGCGACGTTATTTCTGTCCTTGGTGCAAATGCCATCTTTATGATGTTCGCCACAGCCAACACACACTGACCTAAGATTGCAATTGTTAGAAGTGTGGTTGTATTCCTGCCAGTTTTTAACCTGAGGTGGTTGGTATCTCTTGTGGGGCTCCTCTACGGTGATTCTTCTGTGCAATAGGAGCTGAAGGTTGTAGATTGGATGCACTTCATTTGGCTTCGACCGCTTTGCATCTGGTTGGAGGACGATTTTAAAGAGCGGCTGTGCGACTTTATTCCTGTTGATGATGTTGACAACAGACTTAACTGTTATTTCTTGTGTTGGAACCGATGACTTAATCCCCTTTAACACAACCTGAAGCCCTTTACTACTTTTTAGTTGGTAGGTATAAAAATTAATATTAACATTACGGATGTACTTTTCGATGATGCGAAAATTGCCCTCAGTTTGAGTTTGGCATTTAATTTCTTTTATGTTTCCCCTATTGAAAGGGGTTACAACAAAGTTAGTTGCCCCTAATATTTCTACTAGTTTCGAAATCAGGACGGTGCAGTTGACTCCATGGATGCATAGTGGGGGTGGTCTAGATGATTGTACCTTAACTTTAGCGCCGGCTTCGGCGTCTTGCTGATCGGCAAGAATTTTAAAACGATTCCCGCTTAGAAGTGCTACTCGTTCATTTGGTTGGGTTAGTTTCGGCGTATTGCGACTTTTTTTCTTTTGTGGGCTTAGCTTCCGCTTAATTATTTGAATATATCTATCCACTCCAGTTTGGACAGATGGCGTTGAATTTATTATTGTGGCTGGCTCTGGATGAAATGGCGTTGACGGGTTGACGCAGGTCAATACTTCTGCAGACTTTGCAGTGGTCGGTGCTATCGGTGACCCTATCAATATTGATGGAGAAGCATATTGCTCTCTCCACGGGAAATTGCTGTTGGTTGCTGAGTGGCTTGCATTTTCGCTTTAGTGTTTACGGTAGCATTTAGTGCGGTCGGCGACACCACAGAAAAGTACGCGTTGTTGCGTTGGACCGAGAGTCGACGCTCACGTTGTTCTTGTATGATTTGTTCTTGAAGCTGTTGCTGGTGGGGATCGAGAGAGCTTGGACCCGAGTTGGTTGACATGGCTTTTCCAAAATTACGCAGTTAGTTATTGCAACTTACTATTTAGTGCTATTAGATTAAAGTAATAGCAATATGATTGTAAATAGGCGTCACTGAGGCGACTGAAAGCCCTACACAATTTTTGCAAATGCATTGTTTTTATACCATAATGGTATATTAAAGTCGCCAAAATGTATGTAACAGGCAGAAGGAAGCTTTTCCGACCTCATAAAGTATATATTATCTTGATCAGGATTAACAGCCGTGTCGTGTCCGCCCGTCTGTCCGTATGAACACGTAGATCTCAGAGACTAAAGGAGCTAGAGTCACCAAATTTGGTACGTAGACTAGTGTATTACTTACGGTGGTCAAGTTTATTTCAAATTGTTACCACGCCCCCCTCCGCTCACGAAATTTAAAAAAAATTGATTTTCTTAAAGATTATAATAGTCCTTAATAGTAAGCGCGCAGACATTTGTTGCTAAAGTAATATACCACGCCTCCCTCCGCCACCGTAATTGAAACAAAACCGATTTTTTTAAAGACTATAATAGGTAGAGACACCAAATTTGGCATGTATATTTGCTTAATAAATGCGCCGGAGTTGGCCGTTGACTGGTGGGGGGTGCTGGTATGCTTGAGTGAAAAAGAAATTATTCGTTACCCACAATGGTTTCCATTATCCCCGACGGAACTACCTTTCAGTATTGCTTCATCGGGGGATTCGAACTCGAGAGCAACAGAATTGTACATTTAGTTGGTCTCTACTGAGCCATCGACTAGGGTCAGTATGCTTGAGTGAGCGAGATACTGTATGTGCTTGTAATAAAAAGCATGTGCAAATGCATTTGTTTAATAAATTTGAAATATTTGCTTCACTGGTGTATGCAAAACATAGAAGAAAGATTTCCGACCATATAAAGTATATATATTCTTGATCAGCATGCCGAGACGAGTTCAATTAGCCATGTCCGTCCTTCCGTCCGTCTGACGGAAGTGACTTTTGTCAATAACATTTCCACGCAATTGCTTTCAAATTAAACATTTGTTAGTTTAATATATCTGTTAATGACTGTGCCGAATTTGATCAAGATGGGGTTACTATGTATTTTATATAGCTCCCATAGGAACGATAGGGGGTAAACAGTGATTTTAATCAATAACTTCGCTTCGATTTTGATGGCTATAGGTTGGGAAATAGTTACCAAAAAAGGTGCAAGGGTATACAAACTTTGACGCGGTCGAAGTTAACCCCGGCCCTCTGGTTTTGTATTAAAGCAGATGATAAGACATTCGTCCCAACTTGTTTGGGTACTACTTGCATAGCAGTTGTTTCTGCGTATTTTTTTTTTTGGAAATGATTTTGCGTGTTAATGTTGTTTGTTCTTGAGCTGTCTTATATTTTGGACATTCTCGTTTGCTGACAGTATGCTCTCCAGTACAATTTACACAGTATGTGCGAGGGCAGTTGGTTTGTGTGTAAATTGGAAGACTACATGGGGTCGCCAATTGTTTTGCCTTCGCAATGATTGGCTGTATATAATTTGGCACTTTTTGTATCCCATGGGTATATATTCTTTTACACGTGCTTCGTGGTAGGCTTTGTAAGTTGAATGTAAGCTTAACCACACCTGTTGGGGTTAGTTTGCTATTTATTCAAAACAAATAAATAGCATACAGCTACAACTCCTTGTGCTTTGAGTTCTTGCACTATTCATTCATTTGTAACGTTGTTGAGGTAACAGGCATATACTTATCCTTTTCAGTACTGTTTTAATAAAAACAGTATCACAAAAACCTCAGTTTTAATATTGCAAAGACCGAGGAGCTCTTTGGCAGCAATAAATTTCTTTGCGATTGTTGTTTTCAACAATGATTAAGACATTTCCATCTCGTATGTAATAATTTTAATGGCTCTTTATACCGCAAAACACGAGTATAATGGCAGTGTTTTTTCTGCGTTAATGGCTGACATAACTATATATTTGGTGTTATTGAGTGTATAGAATGAATGAGTAAAAGAAAAGTTCGGTTGAAAGTAGGAAGCTGTGAACTAAATTGCGTTTAGTCGACGACTGGCATAGATGTGAAACTGGTACGATCCCATGAAGAATTTTAAAACTTTTTTTGACAAACTGACAGGCGCTCAAAAACTAAGGCCTTTTTTTGTGTTTTTATACCCTTGCAAAAATGCTATATTAATTTTGGTCAGAAGTGTGCAACGCATTTCCTTCTATGCATCTCCGACCATATAATGTATATATATTCTTGATCAGCACGACGAAGCGAGTTCAAGTAGCCATGACCGTCGGTCCGTCTGGATCAACGCAAACTCCTCCTAGACCGCAAAAGCTATGTTGTACCTACATACATACATACATAGATGAAATTTTGCATGTAGTCTTGTATATACTGAACAGTTTGTATATTTCGTATTCAGCCGGATCAGAACTATATCATATAGCTCCTATACAAACATTGACGTTTCTCAATAATATTTCTTAGCTACTGTTTTAAAAAAATGTTTATTAATATTTTTTTTGTCAAAAATATTTATAAATTTTATAGAAATCGGATAATTTAGTTATATTGCAGTCACATTTAAACCAACGATAAAATATCATGCTACATATGCCGGACTGCTTGAGCCTAAACTTGAGGTCCGTTCTTTCGCGAACATCGAAGCAGCCGATGTTGAGAATAATAAATGTAAAATTAAGATTACTCGTGACTCATCGGGGAAAAACGTCCACAGTAGCAGAACTTTAAACTAAGGGCACTGAATTTTACGACAGCAAACGACAAGTTTACTGTAAGTTTTGTAATCTGTGCATGAGTATATAACGTTATCTAACCTGTGTCAATTGCTATCATATGTATATCATATGAAATTATATACTTTGCACCATATTCTAATTGAATCCGAACGGAGAATTTTTTTGTCTACTTTAATTTTATAATTCAATTTCGTTCAAATGCCTTGCGTAAATGAACATACAGGAATCTTGAAACTTACACTTCAATCATTACAAAATTTTTTCTTATTGGAAATAAGTACAAATTAAAAATAATTCAAAAAATTACCCTAAAAAAGCGCTTAATTGTAATTTTTTCGAAAACTGTAGTTAAAAATGGTATTTTGAGTTATACAACATTCGTTCGAATGAATTTATTTAAGCATGAACAATATTTCTACAACAAATATGTATGATTTAAATTGAAATCATGAAAAAGAAATCGAGATCTGAGTCATATTTAGCTCACATGACAAACTAAAAATTAACCTCAAAAAAATTTTAACTCGCTAAAAAAAAAAAATCGAGCTAACTTTGAAAACCCCAAATAGGGTTTTGCTATTCAATAGATGTACTATCAGAAAAAAAGGTCCTGTGCGGTTTGATTTTTGGTGTTGCACAGGGTTATCTATGTAATCATATGTAAATGGAATGGAAATACGAAAAAGGTAATACAGAATGCAAAGTAGCATCTAACACTGAGATCATTGAATAGATAAAGGATAATAACAAATGTTTAACATCAATGTAGTAGAAGATGGTAAAGTAATCTATAAAATAGCTAATGAAATCAATGGAAATGTAATTTTGAGATTCGAAAAACCACCGCAAAGCACAGCACCGCAAAGACCAATGGAGCCGAAGGAAAAGGGTTTAATGAAAATCATAGTTGAAAAAGAAAAGCCGTTTAGATGCACATCAAGTAGATTATCATATGCAGAAAAAATACAAGTGGAAAAGATGTTAGAAGAAAATTTTAGCGACGGATACATAAGACCAAATGAGTTAGAATTTGTGTCGCCAATTGTATAGGTACCTAAGAAGACAGGAGAGATCAAAATGTGTGTCGACTACCGTCGATTAAACAAAATAACACGCAAAGACAATCACCCGATCCCCTTAGTAGATGATTTGTTAGAACGATTAGTAAATAAAAAGATTTTTTCCAAATTAGATCTTAAAGATGCTTTCAACCATGTAAAAATGCATGAAGATTCAATAAAATGTATATCATTTGTAACGCCAATAGGACAGTTTATATATCTTAAAATGCCGCATGGGTTGACAAAAGCATCTCGTACTTTTCAAAGATATATCAACAAAATTTTGTATGACATAATACGCACACGAAAAGATGATAATGATCGCAACTGAGGACATGGTACATTTTTCAATTTTCAATTCAAAAAGAATTCTTTAAACAAGTATTAGACAACAAACTGGTTGTCTGGTTATCTGGTATCATAGCTCGCAAATAACTGTCGACAGATTTTTTTCTTGCGGTCTCGTTGCGAGCACATCCGAAAAAGCTCATACTCTTTCGCTCTTGTTATGAGCAAGACACTTTTGCTGTCTTCATTTGTGTTTTCTGTTGAGATCTTTTTGTTGAGCTTTTGTTTTTTTCGTCTTTCTATGAGCAGTGAGTAAAAAACGAAACGAGAAACGCTCGCACAATGAGACTCAGCAAAAGACAGATTGACCGAAAAACTCAACGCAAACTGTCTTTACAATGTGTTACCGAATCAGCTATTTTGTAGCTAGATTTGGCCACTTTTTAGAGCCGATTGCTCCACAAATTTTAAAACAGCTATTAGCTACAAATTTAGCTATTTTCAAAAGTTACATTTTGCTGGTAAGCAAATCGGTAAACGTCAGACGAAATGTATTAATTGCCATCGTGAATTGAGTGTGTGAAGTTGTGAAATATTTGTTGTGCAAAATGGGAAGAGAGTTAAATAAAAAAGTGCACCAATTCTTTAAATTTAATTTAAAAGATAATAAGTCAATTTGTAGTGTTTGCGGTATTAAATTGTCCGGCAATCATATAACAAACTTAAGACGGCATTTAACAACGAAACAACGGAACAATTGTGGAGAATCAAAGTTAATTCAAATTGAAGAAAAACGAAAAATATCGTATAAAACAAGCGAAGAAGCAATTGTTTCTTCTTTGATTAAAATAGTAACCACAGACGGAAAACCATTTATATTTCTAGACAGAGAAGGGTTCAAAGAAATAATGGATCCAATTTATAATGCACTTGGCATGAACCCTATAACGTCTAGAAATATTATGAAATTTGTGTCAGACAAAGAGCAGGTTATCAAAGACAACATAAGAGCTGTCGAGAAAGGAAAGCTGGTGTCGCTGAAACTTTTCCAGTAAAAGTAGCTAAGGCGAGGTCAAAAAATAGCCAAAAGTAGCACCGTGCAGTTCATTCTATTTCTTAATTTAGTTTTAATTAAGTTCACCTGACTGAAGAGACGCTCTACTTCAGCGTTCGACCAGGAAAGAGACAAAATTTGTAGAGCGGCTTTTTCGATTATATACGTGAAACCTTATAACAACTCTACAACCAACAATTTTTAAGCTTTGTTATAGCTAAGGTTTGTAAGCCATTTCAGTACCTAGGGCGATTAATAGATATAACGAATAATTTTTCCACCCCCCTCATTCGATTATATCGAGGTTTCTACTTCTTTCGGCATAACGATGTTTGCTGACGCTTGCAATATGATATTAGCTTTTGGAGTGATCGCTATCGTTGGTGTTGGAAAATTTCTCTCAAAAAAGGATAGCAACCAACAAATATGCAACCAACTCCGATATTGTTACTATTATTTTAGCTAAATGTAACTTTTGAAAATAGCTAAATTTGTAGCTAATAGCTGTTTTAAAATTTGTGGAGCAATCGGCTCTAAAAAGTGGCCAAATCTAGCAACAAAAATAGCTGATTCGGCAAACGCAAAAGACACTTTGCTTTACTGAACACGACGAAACTGTCTTTGAACAACCAAAACAAAACAGAATAAAAAAAACGGTTTTGCTCCGAGCGCGAGCGAGCTAATTCAAGAACCGAAAAATCTGTTGCTCGCTGAGTCTTTTCGTAATGAGTCAGGAATAGACACTTATTTGTAGACAACGAGAAACGGTCGACAGTTATTTGCGAGCTATGTCTGGGATACTTATACTGTTGCTGAAAAAGGCATACAAACCAGTAAGGCAGGTGTGAATGCAATAAAATGTTATCCGATTCCAACAAAAGTTTCTCAGGACTTTGTTCAAATTTTAGAAGATTTGTCAAAATTTTTTCAATTCGACCAAAGCCTCTGTATGATCCGTTAAAGAAGAACAAAGAACTTACGTTTGGAAAAGAGAATACACTCAAAAGCAAGTTAGTAGAAGCACCTGTTCTAGCAATTTATGATCCAAAAGACGAAACAAAATTACATTGTGACGCAAGTGCAATAATTAGAGCAATAATACTACAAAGAAATATCAAAGAAGCTAACTTCGGCAATGCCGAAGTTTATATACCCTTGCAGTCCTTGGCAATAATTTTTGTACATTTGGAAATTTCTTTCCCTGCAACTCAATTAATCAACACACAAACAAAACATTCAAATTATTACTCTTTTTACTACAATTTTTCTTCTTCTTCCATCATTCTCTAAGCAAAGCACAACACGCATACACATACAGTTCGTGTAGCTCTGAGTCTGTGTGTGTGTATGCATGTGCTCGCTTTGATTTGCTGATGACGTAGTAGGCAGCAAGCATCGCTACCGGCGGCGCTTGAACCGATTTGTATTGACTGCAACTTGTGTTCTATTTATCCGATCAGATTCAAATTTTGGGATCTGAGATTTTATATCAAATTCTATCATATTGGCGATACTCGAATTTTTGCAAAAATGCTTGTTCTAGAGCTATATGATATAGTAGTCCAATCCCAAAGATTTTCATACTTTATCTTACCCTGGTAATAAAAATTTCATCCAGATAGCTCTTAAGATGGCTGAGTAAAACGCATACGCACCGACGGACAGACAGACGACTCAGCTTCTCATGCTGATCAAGAATATACATATATACTTTATGTGGTCGGAAACGTCTCCTTCTGTGCGTTACAAACATCTGACCAATTTTATAATACCCTCTGCAGGGGTATAAAAAGAGATACAAAATTTCACCCCGTGTTTTATTTTTCAAAACGAACTAGTAAAATAAACTCCAGATATCACAGCTTTATATTAGAAACATTTGCAATCATTAATCATGTGCATTAAAACGCATTATACAAGGAACACAATTTCAAATAGTAACAGACTGCAATTCACTTACACTAACTGTTGTAGAAGCGGTATGTTGAAGCCAATGCCATGAATTGAAGTAGCCCTGATCGTTTTCCCTGTAGATTTAGTATGTATCGACCTGAATGCAACCCTGACTTATCGAGGCAGAGACCAGCTCTAAGAAAATAAGACGAGGCGTCATTATAGAAGAAAACTGCGCAGGAACGATACGTTAAAATAAACATCCGATAATTAGCACAATACGACGCTCGAGGCCATGGGCCTTAGGGCTTAATATATTTGAATAGGGATTCCCGGAGAGAAGAGAAAATAACCCAATCTTCATTCGTTGAATTCAAAATATGAACTGATTTTATTTACAAAAGTACGGAGTTTATATAGGATTATCTTAGGCTCTAGGAGGTAACAATTTTCCTTAGAAGATCTTATTCTAGACTCACACCCACGTATTTGGGGTTTGAAAATTTATTATTATTTTGTGCACGGCGTCGGCCACTTGACATTCTGCCGTTGTGATCTTTTGGGTTAGTTTTAGAATTACTAATGTTTTTTCCCACCTCGTATGTGGTCGAGTGAATTAATTCCAAAATTTGCAGGTTCATATGTAGTTGCAAAAGTACTTAAAAATTATCGATATTTTATAGAAGATGTGGAGAATCTCAATCTCAAATTCCGTATTCGGGAATACGGGCAATCAGAATATGAAACCTTGGAGCTAAATAAAAATGTAGAATATAATGAAAGCATAGAGTTAAATGAAAACTCTGAGTTAAACAGCCAAGTAGAGCTAAATGAAATTACAAAAGTAAAAAAAAAGAAATAAAAAGAAAGGAAAAAGGTTCGTGAAGAGAGTAGTTAGTCAGACATCTACTAAGGTGAATAGGAAAAAAGTTTCTGGTCCGACGTGAGGGAACACAAAAATATAGCGTATCTAGTAAATTAGTAGAAATGACTTTT
>JAECWI010000175.1:0-12301 GCA_018150345.1 Drosophila equinoxialis
TAGAAAATAAAATTTTGCTCTTGTAAGATCCCAATTATTTACAGTATTGTAATATCGATTGTTAGTAATAAGTATCGATTGTTAGTAATAAGTATCGATTGTTAGTAATAAGTATCGATTGTTAGTAATAAGTATCGATTGTTAGTAATAAGTATCGATGGTTAGCGATAAGTCATCGACAGGCGACGAGACAGTTTTTCTCTTCTCTTCCGGCAATGCATCGAGCCAGTTGCACTCGCGGAGAACTAAGAATAAAATCTGAAGACTCTAAACTAATCCTTATCATTTTAACTCAATAAATAGGTGTTTACAACTCAGAAGTGGGATGACCACCCGAAAGCCTACATATTTCGGGCCACATGTTTCCACATCGAGGACGGACGCCTCCACGCCCACCGCTGCTGGTATACCCACTGCTGTGACTGCCGCTGCGGTACCGGCTGCCACTGGAGCCGCCGCTGCTGCAGTACCGAAAGCTTCTGTGCCGACTGCGGCCACATCCGCCCCTGCCGGGCCCGCCGCTGTTATACTCGCCACGGCTGGGCCAACTGCTGATATACTCGCCCCTGCCGGGCCAACTGCTGATATACTGGCCCCTGCTGGATCAACTGCTGCCACAATCGCCCCTGCTGGGCCAACTGCTGACACATCCGCCCCTGCTGGGCCAACTGCCGATATACTGGCCCCCTGCTGGGTCAGCTGCTGCCACACTCGCCCCTGCTGGACCAACTGCCGATATACTAGCCCCTGCCGGGCCAACTGCTGACACATCCGCCCCTGCTGGGCCAACTGCTGACACATCCGCCCCTGCCGGGCCAACTGCTGACACATCCGCCCCTGCTGGGCCAACTGCCGATATACTAGCCCCCTGCCGGGCCAACTGCTGACACATCCGCCCCTGCCGGGCCAACTGCTGCCACACTCGCCCCTGCCGGGCCAACTGCTGCCACACTCGCCCTGCTGGGGCAACCGCTGATATACTCGCCCCTGCTGGATCAAATCCTGCTGCCACACTCGCCCCTGCTGGGCCAACTGCTGACACATCCGCCCCTGCTGGGCCAACTGCCGATATACTGGCCCCTGCTGGGTCAACTGCTGCCACACTCGCCCCTGCTGGACCAACTGCCGATATACTAGCCCCTGCCGGGCCAACTGCTGACACATCCGCCCCTGCTGGGCCAACTGCTGACACATCCGCCCCTGCCGGGCCAACTGCTGACACATCCGCCCCTGCTGGGCCAACTGCCGATATACTAGCCCCTGCCGGGCCAACTGCTGACACATCCGCCCCTGCCGGGCCAACTGCTGCCACACTCGCCCCTGCCGGGCCAACTGCTGCCACACTCGCCCCTGCTGGGGCAACCGCTGATATACTCGCCCCTGCCGGGCCAACTGCTGACACATCCGCCCCTGCTGGGCCAGCTGCTGCTATACTAGCCACTGCTGGGCCAACCGCTGACACATCCGCCCCTGCTGGGCCAACCGCTGATATACTCGCCCCTGCCGGGCCGACTACTGCCATACTTGCCCCTGCCGGGCCCACTGCTGACACATCCGCCCCTGCCGGGCCCACTGCTGACACATCCGCCCCTGCTGGGCCAACCACTGCCGCATCCGCCCCTGCCGGGCCCACTGCTGACACATCCGCCCCTGCTGGGCCAACCACTGCCGCATCCGCCCCTGCTGTGCCAACTGTCGCCATACTCGCCCCTGCCGGCCCCGCTGCGGCTATATTCGCCCCTGCTGTAACCGCTGCCGCCGCACCCGCCCCTGCTGTACCCACCGCTGCGGTGTCCGCCGATTACAGGCCACCTCTGCAGACTGCCGCCGGTGCACCCGCTGCCGCCTCTGCACCCGCTGCCACTGCTGTACCCACTGCCACTGCTGAACCTGCCGCCGCTGCCACATCCGCTGTACCTGCGGATGCTGTTCCTGCCGCCTATATGTCTGCTATGCGGGCTGCGGCCCTCGCTCGCTGCCCCCGTCACTGGTCCCGACGCGGACCCTTGGGAAGAGATGCCCGCTTTAGTGCCCTCCGTATCGACTGACGCGGCCGCCATCATTCCGGCCACTTCCGCATCCCCCAGCCTGGATGAGCAACTGGTGACGCTGCGGAAACAACATGAGTTGCTACAGCTACAGCATCAAATCCTCAAACTGCAGCAGGGGATAGACGAATCCCAAGCACCGAGGCAGCAAGTCAGTGACGTGAGTGTCATTGAGAGCATGGTGGCTCGATTTTCAGCGGATACCGCATACAATGTGAAGAAATGGCTGAACGATCTGGAAGACGCATTTGAAATTCTGCAGTTGAACGACCGCCTACGTTTGGTCGCATGCCGTCGTATGCTGGAAGGTACGGCGGCGGTGCTGCTGCGCACGGTATCGGTGCACAGCTACGAAGAATTGAAGGCAATCCTCTTGCGAGAATTTGGACGCTCGTGTAGCATCGAGGAAGTGTACCACGCTCTGCGGGGTCGGCGCATCAAGGCAGGCGAGGGATGTTTAAGATTCGCAATCGAGATGCAGGAGATTGCCATGAATGCTCCGATTCCGGAGAACGAGCTGGTCGACCTGATCATTGATGGATTGCGGGACAACTCTACTCGAGTCGGCATGCTGTACTCAGCTCGGACGGTGGCGGAAGTGAAGCCCCTACTGGAACGCTACGAGCGCCTCCGTATGCAGGCCGTTGCCTCCAGACAAAGCAATAGCGTGAAGGCGCAGCCAACAACAACTGCCGGGGCGCCTGGAAACAAATCGTCAGGCACCGTCACGAGTGAGATCAGATGCTTCAACTGCTCAGGAGGGGGCATTACAGGAGTCAATGCCCGAAACCAATGAGACCTCCGAATTCATGTTTCAAGTGTGTCATAGTGGGCCACATCTACAAAAACTGCCCGTCTCGAATTGGAAATGCCACCAATATCACTGCTGCCGCCGCCGCTGAGGAAGCAGGAGATCGACTAGACCATTTACAACTGGTGAGTGTTGCTTTTGTTTATGGTGAAGTGCAAGATAGGAAATTTATAGAAATGTTTTCTCTCCTTGGTTCGGGCAGTCCAAAGAGTTTTATCCGTCAATCTGAAGTCCCCTCCAACTGCCGTCTTACCCCCGTACATTGAACTGCCGTGGTTTAGGAAATAGCCAACTTCTGTCCTTACGCCAAGTCCAGTGTAGAATTCGCCTCTATAACACACAGACAATACATACGTTCGAAGTTCTGACGAACCAAGCAACCGAACTGCCGATGATTATAGGTAGAGATCTTCTGTATAAAAGTAATATTAGACTATGTAAACTGAAAGAACTGAAATATGAAAAAGAATCGTTGATACTCATGAATAAACCGACTGAATGTATAAATCCAAAACTTACTGCTGTTCTGAAGTCTTTTAATATATTGAGGAAAGATCTAGCGGTACTACCGCACGACAGGAATGAGATTGTATCTGCCGAATTGTTGTCTGATTCTCCCCTTCTAGAAACTTCTGCTGTACCTTCGGAAACACTGAATGATGCACTTATGGCGATAAATGCCATTGAGCTCCCTGCTGTCAGTGAGTTAGACTTTGATTTAGAGCCCACGTTACGGGAAGAGCAAACCGCAGCCCTTAAGTCTATTATTTCCACTTCGTATGTACAAGTTGATCCAGATTTAATCAAGCCCATGAACTATGAGATGAAAATAGAATTGACTAGCCAAACTCCGATTTTCTGCCGCCCCCGCCGTCTGCCGCACCACGAACGCATCGAGGTGCGTGAGATTTGCGACGATCTCTTGAAAGCTGGTATTATTCGCCACAGTAGTTCTCCTTACGCTGCCGCTATTGTCCCTGTCCGGAAAAAGGACAACACAATGAGGAAATGTGTAGATTACCGGCCGTTAAACAAAATTACAGTTGGAGATCATTTTCCGATTCCTCTGTTAGATGATTGCATTGAACATCTGGGTGGCAAATCATTCTTCACTATCTTGGACTTGAAGAACGGTTTCCACCATGTGAAAATGCACCCAGACTCGATCAAATATACTGCCTTTGTAACCCCCGATGGCCAGTTTGAATATGTGCGCATGCCCTTCGGACTTTGTAATGGCCCTTCCGTGTTCGTTAGATTCGTTTATTTTGTCCTTAAGGAATTTATAAACCGAGGTCAACTGGTGATATATATGGACGATATTCTAGTCGCGTCGCATGACTTTGAAACCCACCTTGAGATTCTGAAGGAAATATTGTATGTGTTAAGAGTGAACGGGCTATGCCTGAAGCTGACTAAATGCCGTTTTGCGTATAGGGAACTAGAGTACTACTACTACTACTTAGCCAATTCCGCCGGTATCACGCCTAAACCAGCTCATATTCAGGCGATACGGGATTTGCCCATTCCAAGGAATAGCAAGGAATTAGAGCGTTGCTTAGGCCTATTCTCATACTTCCGCCGATTTGTATCAGGTTTCGCTAAGATTGCGTGTCCGCTGTCCCGATTGTTAAGAAAAAGATACCCCTTATGTCTTCTCCGAGGAATGCCTTGAAGCTTTCCGAACACTGAAGTTGAAATTGATCGAATCCCCCGTGTTATCTATTTACAACCCGAAGTCTGAAACAGAGTTACACTGCGATGCTAGTTCAATTGGTTTCAGAGCAGTGCTCCTCCAGAAACAAACAGACGGTAAATTACACCCAGTGTCCTACTTCTCTAAGATGGCCTCCGCCGCTGAATCGAAACTACACAGTTACGAGCTAGAGACGTTAGCTATCGTGTATTCCTTAAAACGTTTTGAGACATACCTTAAGTTCATCCCGTTCAAAATCGTGACCGATTGTAATTCCCTTGCGCTGACACCGAGAAATGGTGGACGTTCCGCCAAGATTGCTCGCTGGGCCCTGCTGTTTGAAAACTATAACTACACGATTGTACACCGCTCGGGGGTTGGTATGCCCCATGCTGATGCTCTAAGCAGAATAGAAACTGCCGCATACGTTGACGATATAAACCTCGACTTCCAACTGCAGTTAACCCCGAACCGGGACCCTGAGATTGTCAAATTCCGAGATGAGTTAGATGAGTTAAATCATGTCATACGAGTAGTGCACGAGAAGCTTGGCCATATGGCCACGGAGAAATGTTGCACACAGATCAAGAAGCATTACTGGTTCCCGTGTATGAAGTCTTATGTTAACAATTACATTAGAAATTGCCTCAAGTGTATCTACTACTCAGCGTCCGCTTCGGACAACCGTGTCACGCTACATAGTATTCCGAAAGTGCCCCTTCCGTTTGATACCATTCATATTGACCATCTGGGGCCCCTTCCGTCCATACGCTCTAAGAAAAAAATATCTCCTGGTTGTCATTGACGCTTTCACCAAATTTGTGAAGCTGTACCCTGCCGTCACGTGAAGTATGTCAGACGTTAGAATCTCAGTATTTCGCAAATTACAGTAGACCCCGCCGAATTATCAGCGATCGAGGTACCCGCTTTACTTCCTCTGAATTTGAAGAATTTCTGAAGGCCAATAATATAATTCATGTGCTGAATGCCACTGCCTCACCCCGGGCTAACGGCCAAGTCGAGCGGGTTAACCGTGTTTTGGGCCCCACGTTGGGTAAACTGACGGAACCCGTGAACCACGCAGATTGGGTCCAACAACTGCCGAACATAGAGTTTGCATTGAATAACTCCGTCCACTCCACAACCAAATTTGCCGCTTCCGTACTCCTATTCGGAGTTGAACAACGAGGTGTGGTAGTGGATGAATTATCCGAACGGTTGGGTGAGAGAACAGGGGAGGTCGATGCCTCAGAGGTAGACGTCCGGAGAGTAGCCTTCCGTAACATTGCTAAGTCCCAAGAATATAATTCGGAGTATTATTCGAAGCATCACCCCCCAGCCGTTAGTTTTGAAGAGGGGGATTTCGTAGTTATTAAGAATGTGGATACTTCGGCAGGCACAAACAAAAAACTTATCAGACGATATCGTGGTCCGTATGTGGTTCCTAAAAAACTTCCGAATGACCGATATGTTATCCGGGATGTAGAAGGCACCCAAATCACCCAACTACCATACGACGGAGTCCTAGAAGCCTCCAAATTAAAGTTATGGGTTGCCCCTGATCAAGATTGCACTTCTGATAGCCAAACAAAGGCGACACCAGCCACTTAAGTTTCTTATTTACCCCCCTTGTTGTTAGCAATTGGAATCGAGGTCGATTCCTCGTCAGGACGGCCGAGTTGTAAGATCCCAATTATTTACAAGTCTTTTAAATACTCACGCATATGTCGAAACCAGTATTGTAATATCGATTGTTAGTAATAAGTATCGATTGTTAGTAATAAGTATCGATTGTTAGTAATAAGTATCGATTGTTAGCGATAAGTCATCGATAGGCGACGAGACAGTTTTTCTCTTCTCTTAAGGTTAAATTCGAGCAAACTTCAACATGACTGAACAACCACTGTTCATCATGAGTAGGTTTGGTGCCACACTTTCTTAAAATCGCCAATTTATATTTGAAGGTACCACTCAACAATAAATTTTCGTATGTATTTTTATAAATACCATTAATCTTCATAATAATAAATAAATAAATAGACATTGCCGAATATAAATGCATAAGCCATATATATTAAAGAGTCGTACTGATATAACATATGACTGACTATGCTCGACATCACACCACCTAAGTAGGTTTTGTGCCACACTTTCTTAAAATCGGCCATTTATGTTTGAAGGTACCACTCAACAATAAATTTTCATATGTATTTTTATAAATACCATTAAACTTCATAATAATAAATAAATAAATAGACATTGCGGATTATAAATGCATAAGCCATATGTATTTGAGAGTTGTACTGATATAACATATGACTGACTATGCTCGACGTCACACCACCTAAGTAGGTTTTGTGCCACACTTTCTTAAAATCGCCCATTTATGTTTGAAGGTACCACTCAACAACAAATTTTCATATCTATTTTTATAAATACCATTAAACTTCATAATAATAAATAAATAAATTGTAAACACCTATTTATTGAGTTAAAATGATAAGGATTAGTTTAGAGTCTTCAGATTTTATTCTTAGTTCTCCGCGAGTGCGACTGGTTCGTTGCATTGCCGGAAGAGAAGAGAAAAACTGTCTCTTCGCCTATCGATGACTTATTGCTTACCATCGATACTTATTACTAACAATCGATACTTATTACTAACAATCGATACTTATTACTAACAATCGATACTTATTATTAACAATCGATATTACAATACTGGTTTCGACATATGCGTGAGTATTTAAAAGACTTGTAAATAATTGGGATCTTACAACTCGGCCGTTCCTGACGAGGAATCGACCTCGATTCCAATTGCTAACAACAAGGGGGTAAATAAGAAACTTAAGTGGCTGGTGTCGCCTTTGTTTGGCTATCAGAAGTGCAATCTTGATCAGGGGCAACCCATAACTTTAATTTGGAGGCTTCTAGGACTCCGTCATATGGTAGTTGGGTGATTTGGGAGCCTTCTACATCCCGGATAACATATCGGTCATTCGGAAGTTTTTTATGAACCACATACGGACCACGATATCGTCTGATAAGTTTTTTGTTTGTGCCTGCCGAAGTATCCACATTATTAATAACTACGAAATCCCCCTCTTCAAAACTAACGGCTGGGGGTGATGCTTCGAATAATACTCCGAATTATATTCTTGGGACTTAGCAATGTTACGGAAGGCTACTCTCCGGACGTCTACCTCTAATTCGTTTATTTAGATGTTGGAATATAGTATGGTAAGTTATAGAAGTTTAACAATAAATATTACAAGTAATAACATAGGCTTCATAGGTACAAGAAAAATAAACAGAAATATAGGAAAGGGAAAGTTTATTACTGCTGGTGGCTTGTGCATTTGGGTGTAGGGAACATTACTTTCGGGACTAGCCAGTAAGCCATTGCATCGAAAGCACAGAAATTCCCTACTTACCCTACCCTAGCCCTCTCGCGTTCTAGCCTGCGAAGCTCAGCTGCTGTAGACGCCGCATAGTCGCTGCATGCTCTCCAGTTAGATTCGCTTTCTAGCATAATCGAGATTAAATTGCCCGCGTTAATAGGTGTACCCAGCTGTGTTCCCAGCCGAGTCCGCTGCTACGCAAATCGGCCACACGGAAATAGTGCATGGCTAGCATCCTCCTCAATGTCTTCGGTGCACCAAGTGCATAGCGCACTGTTGTCGAACTTGAAACGATGCAGATAGCTGCGAAAGCAACCGTGCCCGCTTAAGAATTGTGTCATGGGGAACGACACTTGGCCATGATTTCTTCCTATCCAGCCTCTTATATTTGGAATTAGCGAGTGAGTCCATCTTCCGTTCAATGCCTCATCCCACCTCCTTTGCCATCTATCAATTGTTCGCTGCCTCGCTTCTGTGCGAGCGACCCTTCTAGTTGCGTTGTTGCTGCGAACTGCCAAGAACACTTCCTGATCCTCTAGGGCTAGTAGATCAATTGGTGGCATGCCCGCAATTACCAGTGCTGCCTCCGTGGATACCGTCCTGAATGCACAGCAGACTCGTAGGGCACTCAGCCGGTATGTCGCTGTCAATCCTCTGGTGTAGCTAGGTGTTGCTACTGCTCTGGCCCATATGGGCGCGGCATATAAAATTACGGATTTAAGAACCGTCATGAGAAGCTGCCTTCTCCATTGCTTGGGGCCCCTGGTGTTGAGCATGATACGTGAAAGTGCCCTGCAAGTGCCTGCTGCCTTTGTGTTAGTCATCGCCAAATGTTCCCTGAAACTTAGCCTGGTATCAATTATCACTCCAAGGTAACGCAGTGCTCGCTTAGACACAACCGTTTCATCCGCAATTCTAATAGATGCTGTCTCCACCTTTTTTTCTGCTACTGACTAGCACTGCCTCCGTTTTTTGTGCCGCCAGCTCCAATCCCATACTGTCCAGCCAGCGTTTGACCGTCAACACTGCCTCATTGCATTTAGTTTCTACCAGGCTTAGATGCTTCGCCACTACCACCAGTGCAATGTCGTCAGCGAAGCCCACCATCGTGCATCCTGCCGGTAGCGTCAAACGGAGAATGCCGTCATACATTACGTTCCATAATGTCGGCCCTAATATGTGATGCGTTCTGGGCCCGTCATCGGTACTGTATAGGAGAGTCCGGTTGCTGAGATAGCCACGTATAATACGTGTTAAGTACATGGGCACCCCAAAGCCTTCCAATGCAGCCAGAATTTTATTCCAGCGGGCAGAATTAAATGCATTTTTGACGTCAAGTGTGACTATCAGGCAATATTCCTTGTCTCCGCCTTTCCATCTTGTGCCTTCTATTGCATTTGACGCTATGTCTACAACTGTTTTTATGGCATCGACAGTCGAACGTGCTCTGCGAAACCCGAACTGAAGTGGAGCCAAGTCCCCTACCTCCCTTATGGCCACTTCCAGTCTGCTGCAGATGACTCTTTCGAACACTTTGCCTAGAGTGTCGATCAGGCAAATGGGCCTATATGCTGAGGGATCATCTGGTGGCTTATCAGGCTTGGGAATAAGGACCAGTTTCTGGATTTTCCATCTGCTTGGGAAAATGCCTGACCTCATGCATAGGTTGAATAGTTCTACGAACGCCTCGGGCTGCAGAGACACCGCTAGCTTAGTGGCGCGGCTTGGTATACCATCTGGGCCTGGCGCTTTGTCGTCTGCGATTTTCCTTGCAGCGTCAATTACCTCTCTCGCCGTAATCTCTAAAACGTATTCTGCTGGTGTCGCCGATGGATCTTGCGTTTCTGCTGGGTCAGAGCACTGCCGGGAAAAGGCTGGAGACGATGATGCCGAGTTTCTCGGAGTCTGTCGGAGCTTGCTGCTTGTGCCCGTGAAGCTTTTTTTACGATCGTATTATATGCCTTTCCCCAAGGATCTGTGTCGGCCGCGTCACAAAGTTCGAGGAATAGCTTACGCTTGCTCTCTTTGATTGCTCTTTTGAGTATTTTTCTCTTAGACTTGTACTGCAGCCTCAGTGTTTCCGCATTATCGCTGCCTCCTGACCGAGAATATTGTCTACGCGCTATGTGGCAGTCTCTCCTAGCTGCGGCGATATCGTTAGACCACCAGTACACGGGTGTGTGGTGTCGCCGATATGTGCCTCGTCTTGCCATACTCCTGTTACATGCTTCTGTGAGGCATGTTGTCACCGCATCTGCTGCAGTCTCAGTGTCATTTGTGGTATTAATGACCAGCGATTCGGCGAATATCTGCGGGTTTAGCGTCTCAGCTTTGTACCCTTGTGCTCCTATGTCGCACAGGATGCCTTCATGGTCACTGCCAGTGTAGTGGTTGCTGATCCTCCATCTTATGCTGTTGAACAGCCCGCTGCTAGCAAATGTCAGGTCAATTATCGATGCTGCACCACCCCTGTTAAAAGTGTGTTGCGATCCCTCGTTGAGCAGAACCACATCGAGGGATGCTAACGCCTCCAGGACGGCTCTTCCCCTCCAGTTTGTGCTTGCGTTTCCCCAATCCACAGACCAGGCGTTAAAATCGCCTGCTATGACCACTTTTCGTGGCCTCTGGCGTCGTCAATTAGGGCATCTAGAATGCTATAATAATCATCGGCATTTAGGCTGGGGGCCAAGTAACAGCTATATACTCGTACACCAGATATCTCTGCTCTTACAAATCCAACAGCTGCGTGATTATTTTCCAATTGAAATGGCAAACTTTCACATGCCCAAATTGCTGATCCTCCATCCAGCGACTGTATCCAGCCTCCACTGCTCATGCGGCCGCTACACGTAACTCCCTGGCTGACTGAGTCAGTAAGTCATGGGCGGCCCTGCAATGATTGAGGTTGAGCTGCAGTGCTCTAAACATCCCTGATTTTGTTTAAGGCCTTCAGGAACGCCGGAGGCACCCTGCTTAGCTTTTCGGCCAGTTCGGCTGGTAATCGTTGGGTCGCTATCTGCGTGTTACCGTATGCCTTTCGTAGTCTTGGCACTGCATCTGCTTGAATATCTCCGTCTTGCGATGCGAACACTGCTTTGAGCACGTCGTCTGGCGTGTTAGCCCTCAGGATGTCCTTAATCTCTACAAAGATCGCCTTTTTGGGAACTCGGACTACTGCGCTATCGCCAAGTGCATCTTGTATAGCCGCCTTTAGCCCCTGTGTGATATTGCTATTCTGTTTCACCATTTGGATGGTGATACCGCCGGCAGAATTCCGGATGCTGCGGACTTTCTCTCTGTACTTCTGCAGAGAAACATTTGTTGTGATCAGCTCTGTGACTTGCTTCTGCCTGGCTGAATCCTCGCAGTTTATAAATATGACGTCTGGTCTTGGTCTCTTGTTTTTCTGACCTACAGTCTGCCATTCCTGCTGGGTGCGTTGACCATTCAAGGCCTCGTTAGCCGTCTGAGACACAGGAGCAGCTACCGGGTCTCTCACAGTATCGGCATATGACGGTCTATCGTGCGCCCGCCGCTTCTTGATTGGTGAGTTTCTATTTGATGGCTGTTCCTCGCGGGGCCTCTTCGGGGGTGACTTTATTACCATTTTGTGGGGGCAGTTCCCCATAGGGGGGTTTTTTAGTCGGCTTCGGGTTTTTGAGTTCCACTTTGGCGGCCTCGGGGGACATTTGCGTCGCTTTTTCGCTCGTTATGGGCTGGCTGGCGGGTTTGCCGGCAATCGCATTTTGACAGGGCAGTCTTTGAGGTCCTTCCTTCCTCTCCATCCCACCCTTTTTTCTGCCGTTACTTGCCGCCGTGGTGGGCGCTCGCCTCCTTTCTTTTGTAGGGTTGGTTTTTGGTAGAGTACGGGGAGTGGTGTTAACTTTCTGGTTTTTTTGGTGCTGCGGCGAGCTCAATTCAACTAAACTCGCCTTGCTACCTTGGTATGGTCCTCGGGTTGTAAATTTAGAATATTGGGGGTTGAACCAGGGGAGATTTCAACTTCAGTGTTCGGAAAGCTTCAAGGGCATTCCTCGGAGAAGACATAAGGGGTATCTTTTCTTAACAATCGGGACAGCGGACACGCAATCTTAGCGAAACCTGATACAAATCGGCGGAAGTATGAGAATAGGCCTAAGCAACGCTCTAATTCCTTGCTATTCCTTGGAATGGGCAAATCCCGTATCGCCTGAATATGAGCTGGTTTAGGCGTGATACCGGCGGAATCGGCTAAGTAGCCCAAGTACTCTAGTTCCTTATTCGCAAAACGGCATTTAGTCAGCTTCAGGCATAGCCCGTTCACTCTTAACACATACAATATTTCCTTCAGAATCTCAAGGTGGGTTTC
>JAECWI010000176.1:0-7500 GCA_018150345.1 Drosophila equinoxialis
GAGTTGTACTGATATATATTTGACTATGCTCGACATCACACCACCTAAGTAGGTTTTGTGCCACACTTTCTTAAAATCGCCCATTTATGTTTGAAGGTACCACTCAACAATAAATTTTCATATATATTTTTATAAATACCATTAAACTTCATAATAATAAATAAATAAATAGACATTGCCGATTATAAATACATAAGCCATATGTATTTGAGAGTTGTACTGATATAACATATGACTGAGATATGCTCGACATCACACCACCGAAGTAGGTTTTGTGCCACACTTTCTTAAAATCGCCCATTTATGTTTGAAGGTTACCACTCAACAATAAATTTTCATATGTATTTTTATAAATACCATTAAACTTCATAATAATAAATAAATAAATAGACATTGCAGATTATAAATGCATAAGCCATATGTATTTGAGAGTTGTACTGATATAAATTTCATTTCATATGATATGAGATATTCCATATGATATGGATGTTCCCATACGATAAATTTTCAATATTAAATAAATTTCATTTCATATGATATGAGATATTCCATATGATATGGATGTTCCCATACGATAAATTTTCAATATTAAATAAATTTCATTTCATATGATATGAGATATTCCATATGATATGGATGTTCCCATACGATAAATTTTCAATATTAAATAAATTTCATTTCATATGATATGAGATATTCCATATGATATGGATGTTCCCATACGATAAATTTTCAATATTAAATAAATTTCATTTCATATGATATGAGATATTCCATATGATATGGATGTTCCCATACGATAAATTTTCAATATTAAATAAATTTCATTTCATATGATATGAGATATTCCATATGATATGGATGTTCCCATACGATAAATTTTCAATATTAAATAAATTTCATTTCATATGATATGAGATATTCCATATGATATGGATGTTCCCATACGATAAATTTTCAATATTAAATAAATTTCATTTATATGAAACGATGGCTTAATTATGATAATTGAATCGCCGTTTTGGTCTTTTTTAAGTTATATACATATATAATTTTTTTTCTTCTTCAATAGGGACAGTAGGAATTCCTTAAATATATAAATTGGCCACTAAATAATATGACAATTAAATTGGCTACATTATGACGATCACAGTTGAATCCGCCGTTTTGGTTCTTTTTAAGTTATTACATATATATATTTTTTTCTCTTCTTCAATAGGGACAGTAGGAATCTCCTTAAATATATGATTTGAGTCACAAATAAATGCCATTTAAATTGGTCACATTATGACGATCACAGTTGAATCCGCCGTTTTGGTTCTTTTAAGTTATATACATATATAACTTTTTTTTTCTCCCTTCTTCAATAGGGACAGTAGGAATCTCCTTAAATATATAAATTGAGTCACTAAATATATGGCAATTAAATTGCTGGCGACATTATGACAATCACATTTGAATCCGCCGTTTTGGTTCTTTTTAGATTAATTACATATATAACTTTTTTTTCTCCCTTCTTCAATAGGGACAGTAGGAATCTCCTTAAATATATAAATTGAGTCACGAAATAAATGACAATTAAATTGGCTACATTATGACGATCACAGTTGAATCCGCCGTTTTGGTTCTTTTAAGTTATATACATATATAACTTTTTTTTTCTCCCTTCTTCAATAGGGACAGTAGGAATCTCCTTAAATATATAAATTGAGTCACTAAATAAATGACAATTAAATTGGCTACATTATGACGATCACAGTTGAATCCGCCGTTTTGGTTCTTTTAAGTTATATACATATATAATTTTTTTTTCTCCCTTCTTCAATAGGGACAGTAGGAATCTCCTTAAATATATAAATTGAGTCACTAAATAAATGACAATTAAATTGGCTACATTATGACGATCACAGTTGAATCCGCCGTTTTGGTTCTTTTAAGTTATATACATATATAACTTTTTTTTTCTCCCTTCTTCAATAGGGACAGTAGGAATCTCCTTAAATATATAAATTGAGTCACGAAATAAATGACAATTAAATTGGCTACATTATGACAATCACATTTGAATCCGCCGTTTTGGTTCTTTTATAGTTATATTACTAACTTTTTTTTCTCCCTTCTTCAATAGGGACAGTAGGAATCTCCTTAAATATATAAATTGAGTCACGAAATAATGCAATTAAATTGGCTACATTATGACAATCACATTTGATCCGTTTTGGTTCTTTTAAGTTATATACATATATAACTTATAATTTTTTCTCCCTTCTTTAATAGGGAGAGGGGTAGTAGGAATCTCTTTAAGTATATTAATTGCGTCACTAAATAAATGACGATACGTTTAGCTACCTAAAAAAAAAAAAAAAAGATTGACTACATATCATATGAAAGAAATACTCTCCCATATAAAAAAGTACATCAGCAATTTAAATAAAATCGAATCATCAAGCAAAGGATAAGCTTCAGTGGATCGCAGTATGGCAGCTGCTCAACCACTTACAACACCTTGCCTGTTACAAAAGTCGTTTACAATTGATTCTAGGCTTTGTCATTGTATTAAATAATGTTTTAATAAGTAACTAGCGCGGCATCAGGTGATCGAAGATCCTCCCAATTTACTATGTTACAAATAACATTGGCATCACATCCATTGTCGTTTATAAAATAAACTTTTAATGGTTTAGAAGCCATACAATGCAAATTGCCCCTTATTTATCATTGCAGTCCAGCACGGATACGACCTTAGAGGCGTTCAGGCATAATCCAACGGACGTAGCGTCATACCACTGTTCGCTCGAACAAGTATTGTGCCATTGGTCCGTACCTGCGGTTCCTCTCGTACTACGCAGGAATGCTGTCGCAACAACGTTTTGTCATTAGTAGGGTAAAACTAACCTGTCTCACGACGGTCTAAACCCAGCTCACGTTCCCTTGCATGGGTGAACAATCCAACGCTTGGTGAATTTTGCTTCACAATGATAGGAAGAGCCGACATCGAAGGATCAAAAAGCGACGTCGCTATGAACGCTTGGCCGCCACAAGCCAGTTATCCCTATGGTAACTTTTCTGACACCTCTTGTTAAAAACTCTTTAAACCAAAAGGATCGATAGGCCGAGCTTTTGCTGTCCCTGTGTGTACTGAACACCGAGATCAAGTCAGCATTTGCCCTTTTGCTCTATGTGTGGTTTCTGTCCGCACTGAGCTGGCCTTGGGACACCTCCGTTATTATTTGAGAGATGTACCGCCCCAGTCAAACTCCCTACCTGGCAATGTCCTTGAATTGGATCATACCTGAGTAATTGGAGTTATACCAAAAATTTCAAATTAAAAATACATAAATGCACTCTCTCATTAAAGAATTTGTTTGCGATTATATAACAAACTCGTGATACTTTGATCAAGAAGCTTGCATCAAAACCCAATACCATAAGATATAATAAATATATCCGTATAATGGCTAGGAAATGATACACGTTCCATTTAATCAAGTAAGTAAGGAAACAATAAGAGTAGTGGTATTTCATTGGCGATATCAAACACAAGGAATAATATCTCCCACTTATTCTACACCTCTTATGTCTCCTTACACTGCCAGATTAGAGTCAAGCTCAAAAGGGTCTTCTTTCCCCGCTAATTATTCCAAGCCCGTTCCCTTGGCTGTGGTTTCGCTAGATAGTAGATAGGGACATGAAGTCGAGCTTATTTAACGTGGCGTGTACCCATTAATAGGGTTTACAACCACGGTACTCTAATATGCCACATATGTGACACATAGTACAGCGGGTCAAAACAATGCGTCAACCAACGCCCTTCAGAGATGCTGCTATTGCAGCATCTCGTCGGTGCCTATTGAATGCCATGCTGCCGGACATGACATTCCCCCTGGGTAAGGAGCGAGGCCCATCTAAAACCTCTGCTGGTCTTTGGGTACAGCACCCGGTTGTATAACGCAACTCCACGCTGAGTCAATGACTCTCCCCGCGTTTGGGTATCAAACCACAACCACTACGATCTCCCACAAGGGGGCCAACCACTAGTTGGGCTAGCCTTGGGCCACTAGCCCATCCCGTAGTACCGAATCACAGCTTCGGTCGGCTGTTCGCAGTCGGAGACTACTAGCCATATGTGTCCTAGGCAACACGGAATGGATCGTCCTTGACTCCCCCCTCATGGGGTTTGTCTACCAGATTTGCAGCTTTGGCGGGCTGTTCGCAGTCGGAGACTACTAGCCATTTTAGTTCAACACGAACTGGGAATGGATCATCCTCGACTCCCCTCATGGGGTTCGTCTACCAGATTTGCAGCTTTGGCGGGCTGTTCGCAGTCGGAGACTACTGTTTTAGTTCCACGAACTGGGAATGGATCATCCTCGACTCCCCCTCATGGGGTTCGTCTACCAGATTTGCAGCTTTGGTGGGCTGTTCGCAGTCGAGACTACTAGCCATTTTAGTTCAACACGAACTGGGAATGGATCATCCTCAACTCCCCCTCTGGGGTTCGTCTACCAGATTTGCGCTTTGCGTTGTGAGACTACTAGCCATTTTAGTTCAACACGAACTGGGAATGGATCATCCTCGACTCCCCCTCATGGGGTTCGTCTACCAGATTTGCAGCTTTGGTGGGCTGTTCGCAGTCAGAGACTACTAGCCATTTTTGTTCACCTGAACAAGGAATGGATCATCCCCGATTCACCCCGGTGGGGGTTCATCTGCCAGATTAAAGCGCTCTGATACGGCTTTGCAGTGTGTGTGAGGTACTGCTACCAGTTTTGGCCCGTCCGACCCGGCACTGGTTGATCCTGTGTCATACTTCGCCGCCTTTTGAACGCCGCTCGCGCAAACAATTCCAACATCTGGAGCTGCTCCGGTGTGTCCAGGACCCGGGAAAAGTCCCAACGGGTATCCTCCCTCCTGACACCAAGTCCGTCGAGGTCTCGCAAATCTGTGTAGAGTGGGCAAGCCACTAGCACGTGCTGCCAGTCTTCGCATTGCGCACCACATTGACATGTGGGCGTTCGGCTTAGACTTTTCTCATACAGAAATGCGTTCAGCGATCCATGGCCAGTCAGCAAGAATCCAGCGTGAAGTCCAAAACCAAGGTCCTTCCTGCTGAAGACGAAGCATGCGTCCGGGATAAACTCATGAGTCGGTCGACCGCACTCATCGTCATCCCACCTGCGTTGCCACTCGCAGCACATACGTTCGTCCAGCATCGCCTTCATCTGACTCAGGTCCAGATTTGCTACATCCAGACCGAACAGCCAATCGCCTTCCTCCAACGGGTGGGAATGCTTCACCTTGTACCTAATTGCCAGTTGCTTGGCAACCAGGTCCAATGGGGGGGCTCCAGCAAGCACCTGCAGTGCCACAGTGGACACTGTACGGCATACCGGCAGGCATCCTAAGAGCATGACTCTCTGGCAAGAGCAGAGGTGCCTCCTGGCAGCCATCGTACTCTTAACCGCGGAATACCACACTGAGGCACCAAATAGCGCACAAGGCACCATGAGTCCAGCATAAACAGTGCGTCTGGATCGGGTACTGAGACCCCAGTCGACCCTCAGAACGCGACTGAGTGCACCACTGACTCCAGCCAACTTACCGCGTAATCCTGCGATGTGCGGCTGAAAATTAAGCCGCTCGCCGACTGTGATGCCCAGGTATCGGTACTGAGTTACATACTGTAGGAATGCTCCTGCAAACGCTACAGAGGGTGGCCTACAAGCGGCCAATCTCCCTTTTAGCAACATCATTGCCGTCTTGCTGGTCGAAATCGAAACTCCGACTTCAGCTCCCCAAGCTCCCACGACGGATATCAGCTCCTTTACACGACGTTCCAGCTCGGCTCTCGACCTTCCCTCGACGAGGACCAACAGATCGTCTGCATACGCACTGAATACGCACAGGGGCTCCAGACGTTGGAGCAGCACATCCATCATAGTGTTCCAAATAAATGGTCCACTGATGGATCCCTGCGGACATCCTCGGGTGACCTCCACGTCAACCTCTCCGAATCTGCTGGTCATCCTTGCTTTTCTGCCACTGAAGAAGCTTCTCCACAAGCTGGCTTCTTGGCATCCCGCGTCGATCAAGCGGCGCATCACAGCGCTCCACTCGACATTGTCGAAGGCACCCTTGAAATCCACGAAAAGACCCAACACGTATACCGCCTGGCTGGCGGCAACGCTGGCCTTTACATGGTGCCAGGCATCCTCAACACAGCGTCCAGGTCGAAAGCCGAATTGCCATCTATTTCCATCCGGAAGCACCTCTTTCATTCGATTCACCATGATCCCCTCTAGCACCTTGCCAAACACTGGCAGAAGGCAGATGCCCCGATAGGAAGTTGGATCGCTCCTTTCCTTATCGGAGCCCTTGAGGAGCGCCACTACTCTCGGGCATTTCCACTCAAGGGGGAAATATCCCTCTGCCACACAGCGAGATAACAACGCTGTTATGTGCTCGGGGATAGCACGCCATACTGCCTTGCAGATACCACCTGTGATGCCGTCCAATCCGGGAGAGCGCCTGCTCTTCAACCGGGCGACGCATACTCCGATCTCGAAGGCTTCGAGAACCGGTGCAGCTCCGCTTGGAATGGCAATGTCGTCACTCGCTGCCGCAACTGGAAAGAAGTTACGGAGGAGGAGACTCGCGCAGTCGTGCCAGGTTACGACCGGCCTGCCATCCTCGCGAAGGCATCCCAGCTCTGTGGACCGCTTTCGTCCTCGGCAAATCCTGTATGCATGCCCCCATGGGTCATCTCGATGGTCTCCAACGAAGTTTCGCCAATGATCCTCCTTCGTCTTCAGGATGAGCTTCTTAAACTCGCGGACCGCCGTCCGCAGATGAGTTGCCAGAAACTGCGCAGTTTCGTTCCCTCCGCGCCTAGCATCCTGGAGCCTCCGCCTAAGTCTCCTGACTTCATGACGTTTTGTACTCAGTTCAGTGGACCACCACTTCACCTTTCCAGCGGCTCGCGACGTTCTACGACCTAGCACCCTGTCGCACGTAGACTGTACGGCAAGGCGTAGCGCAGACACCGAGGAGTCCAACGGCGACATCCTGATGTGCTCCAACGGAAGGTGCTCCCGAATTTCCTCTACCAGTTCAGAATCGAACAACCGCCAGTTAGCATTCTTGAGGTTCCAGGACGGCACAGGAGCATATGTGCTCTCAACTGTGTCTGGGGAAGGCGTCACCACAACGGTGATAATGTTGTGGTCGCTCATCTCCCACTCGTCCACACTCCAGTCATACGCGGCCCACGCAGACGCTGCTTCGCTAACGATTGTTACGTCAATATCGCTTTGTCCACGGCGATTATCGAACGTGTACACCTCGCTGAATCTGTTGACAACTCCGGCTCGGCTTGCGAGAATCCAATCCTCTAGCTGCTCACCCCGTCTGTAGTTCAGCTGGCCACGATAGCTATCGTAGCGTTTACTGAACCACATCGGAGATACAGCGTTCGCGTCTAGGCAGAGGATGACCGGAGTA
>JAECWI010000176.1:12500-25000 GCA_018150345.1 Drosophila equinoxialis
TACAAAAAAAGATTATTTCAAAAGGCAACACAAAAAGGTGAGCAGGTTGTCTGTATAGCTATATTCAAGAACTACCAAGTTCTATCATCAGCAGACTTTGCTAAAGAACTTCGGAATTGCAATAGCCATACCATGTCTTCAACGCTAGAATTAGTTGGGAATTACAGCAACCAAATGAATCAGAAAAAGTTGGTAAAGCCTACAACACCGAAGACCACCCTTTGCTGTCTTATGCATACCCTTAGGCGCTATGAAAAATTAGTGTAAGAGCTTCGCCTTACCAAACTAATATCACGACCTGTTATTTCATATGCGGTATATTGTACCATATATAAAAAGGGGTTTTTTTGGAATAAAAATTCCTACCGTGCCTACCGTTGGTGTTATCTGGTTAGATTACGACCTATTTGAAATTTAAATCAAACCTTGCAATTTAGCCAATTTTTCGCTTCATTTGGTTGCTGTAATTCCCAACTAATTCTAGCGTTGAAGACATGGTATGGCTATTGCAATTCCGAAGTTCTTTAGCAAAGTCTGCTAATGATAGAACTTGGTAGTTCTTGAAATAGGTATACAGACAACCTGCTCACCTTTTTGTGTTGCCTTTTGAAATAATCTTCTTTTGTAAGATTGACCTCGAGCCGGCTAAATTGCAAGGTTTGATTTAAATTTCAAATAGGTCGTAATCTAACCAGATAACACTAACGGAAGGCACGCCGTTACTTTGGAGTTTTTATTCCAAAAAAACCTTTTTCTATATGGTACAATATACCGCATATGAAATGACAGGTCGTGATATTAGTTTGGTAAGGGCGAAGCTCTTACACTAATTTTTCATAGCGCCTAAGGGTATGCACAAAAAGGTGGTCTTCGGTGTTGTAGGCTTTACCAACTTTTTTCGCTTCATTTGGTTGCTGTAATTCCCAACTAATTCTAGCGTTGAAGACATGGTATGGCTATTGCAATTCCGAAGTTCTTTAGCAAAGTCTGTTGATGATAGAACTTGGTAGTTCTTGAAATAGCTATACAGACAACCTGCTCACCTTTTGTGTTGCCTTTTGAAATAATCTTCTTTTGTAAGATTGACCTCGAGCCGGCTAAATTGCAAGGTTTGATTTAAATTTCAAATAGGTCGTAATCTAACCAGATAACACTAACGGAAGGCACGCCGTTACTTTGGAGTTTTTATTCAAAAAACCCTTTTTCTATATGGTACAATATACCGCATATGAAATGACAGGTCGTGATATTAGTTTGGTAAGGGCGAAGCTCTTACACTAATTTTTCATAGCGCCTAAGGGTATGCACAAAAAGGTGGTCTTCGGTGTTGTAGGTTTTACCAACTTTTTTCGCTTCATTTGGTTGCTGTAATTCCCAACTAATTCTAGCGTTGAAGACATGGTATGGCTATTGCAATTCCGAAGTTCTTTAGCAAAGTCTGCTGATGATAGAACTTGGTAGTTCTCGAAATAGCTATACAGACAACCTGCTCACCTTTTTGTGTTGCCTTTTGAAATAATCTTCTTTTGTAAGATTGACCTCGAGCCGGCTAAATTGCAAGGTTTGATTTAAATTTCAAATAGGTCGTAATCTAACCAGATAACACTAACGGAAGGCACGCCGTTACTTTGGAGTTTTTATTCCAAAAAAACCCTTTTTCTATATGGTACAATATACCGCATATGAAATGACAGGTCGTGATATTAGTTTGGTAAGGGCGAAGCTCTTACACTAATTTTTCATAGCGCCTAAGGGTATGCACAAAAAGGTGGTCTTCGGTGTTGTAGGCTTTACCAACTTTTTTCGCTTCATTTGGTTGCTGTAATTCCCAACTAATTCTAGCGTTGAAGACATGGTATGGCTATTGCAATTCCGAAGTTCTTTAGCAAAGTCTGCTGATGATAGAACTTGGTAGTTCTTGAAATAGCTATACAGACAACCTGCTCACCTTTTTGTGTTGCCTTTTGAAATAATCTTCTTTTGTAAGATTGACCTCGAGCCGGCTAAATTGCAAGGTTTGATTTAAATTTCAAATAGGTCGTAATCTAACCAGATAACACTAACGGAAGGCACGCCGTTACTTTGGAGTTTTTATTCCAAAAAAACCCTTTTTCTATATGGTACAATATACCGCATATGAAATGACAGGTCGTGATATTAGTTTGGTAAGGGCGAAGCTCTTACACTAATTTTTCATAGCGCCCAAAGGGTATGCACAAAAAGGTGGTCTTCGGTGTTGTAGGCTTTACCAACTTTTTCGCTTCATTTGGTTGCTGTAATTCCCAACTAATTCTAGCGTTGAAGACATGGTATGGCTATTGCAATTCCGAAGTTCTTTAGCAAAGTCTGCTGATGATAGAACTTGGTAGTTCTTGAAATAGCTATACAGACAACCTGCTCACCTTTTTGTGTTGCCTTTTGAAATAATCTTCTTTTGTAAGATTGACCTCGAGCCGGCTAAATTAAAATAAAGGTATTGTTTTTGGTAAATTTTACGAATACGGCCAAAATTTAATAGCGTTCGTATTCGTTTTCCTTACCAGATTGAATTTATATTTAATAATTTTGTTCAAAAATATCTTTATTTTTACACTTACAAAATATATAATCACATTTATTTTAATTTTGTTTATTTCCAAAGAAACTAAACATTTGTATTTTGATATTAAATTTAAAATTTAATTTTAATTTGACATTTAATGAGTGAAAATTATATATCAAGTGAAACCATCGTGCACATTAAGTGTGATGAGTTTATTACAATTATATGACATTAATTCAATAATAATAATAAATTGATATTAAAAAATAAAATTTTGCTCTATATAAGTGACAACAAATTATTTAAGTTGCAAACATGACACAATTAATGATGCAATACTTATTCAATCCTTCTCTTACAAAATGCGAATAAAGATTATGAACAATTAAACTAAGAACTAATTTAATGCCCATAATTTTATTCCAAGTATTAACGATAAATCCAAATATAACCAGTGAATAAACTTCAGCAGAGAGAACGATACTAAAATCGTTTCATCATACACCTTAGAATACTATGGTAGGCTTTTTCATTATCTTATATTGACATATTAAGGTTAAATTAGAGCAAACTTCAACATGACTGAACAACCACTGTTCATCATGAGTAGGTTTTGTGCCACACTTTCTTAAAATCGCCCATTTATGTTTGAAGGTACCACTCAACAATAAATTTTCATATGTATTTTTATAAATACCATTAAACTTCATAATAATAAATAAATAAATAGACATTGCCGATTATAAATGCATAAGCCATATGTATTTGAGAGTTGTACTGATATAACATATGACTGACTATGCTCGACATCACACCACCTAAGTAGGTTTTGTGCCACACTTTCTTAAAATCGCCCATTTATGTTTGAAGGTACCACTCAACAATAAATTTTCATATGTATTTTTATAAATACCATTAAACTTCATAATAATAAATAAATAAATAGACATTGCCGAATATAAATGCATAAGCCATATATATTAGAGACTTGTACCGATATAACATATGACTGACTATGCTCGACATCACACCACCTAAGTAGGTTTTGTGCCACACTTTCTTAAAATCGCCCATTTATGTTTGAAGGTACCACTCAACAATAAATTTTCATATGTATTTTTATAAATACCATTAAACTTCATAATAATAAATAAATAAATAGACATTGCCGATTATAAATGCATAAGCCATATGTATTTGAGAGTTGTACTGATATAACATATGACTGACTATGCTCGACATCACACCACCTAAGTAGGTTTTGTGCCACACTTTCTTAAAATCGCCCATTTATGTTTGAAGGTACCACTCAACAATAAATTTTCATATGTATTTTTATAAATACCATTAAACTTCATAATAATAAATAAATAAATAGACATTGCCGATTATAAATGCATAAGCCATATGTATTTGAGAGTTGTACTGATATAACATATGACTGACTATGCTCGACATCACACCACCTAAGTAGGTTTTGTGCCACACTTTCTTAAAATCGCCCATTTATGTTTGAAGGTACCACTCAACAATAAATTTTCATATGTATTTTTATAAATACCATTAAACTTCATAATAATAAATAAATAAATAGACATTGCCGAATATAAATGCATAAGCCATATATATTAGAGACTTGTACCGATATAACATATGACTGACTATGCTCGACATCACACCACCTAAGTAGGTTTTGTGCCACACTTTCTTAAAATCGCCCATTTATGTTTGAAGGTACCACTCAACAATAAATTTTCATATGTATTTTTATAAATACCATTAAACTTCATAATAATAAATAAATAAATAGACATTGCCGATTATAAATGCATAAGCCATATGTATTTGAGAGTTGTACTGATATAACATATGACTGACTATGCTCGACATCACACCACCTAAGTAGGTTTTGTGCCACACTTTCTTAAAATCGCCCATTTATGTTTGAATGTACCACTTACCAATAAATTTCATTTCATATCATATAAGATGCTCCATATGATATGGATGTTCCCATATGATAAATGGACGATATTAAATAAATTTCGTTTCATATGATATGAGATATTCCATATGATATGGATGTTCCCATATGATAAATGGGCGATATTAAATAAATTTCGTTTCATATGATATGAGATATTCCATATGATATGGATGTTCCCATATGATAAATGGGCGATATTAAATAAATTTCGTTTCATATGATATGAGATATTCCATATGATATGGATGTTCCCATATGATAAATGGGCGATATTAAATAAATTTCGTTTCATATGATATGAGATATTCCATATGATATGGATGTTCCCATATGATAAATGGGCGATATTAAATAAATTTCGTTTCATATGATATGAGATATTCCATATGATATGGATGTTCCCATATGATAAATAGGCGATATTAAATAAATTTCGTTTCATATAATATGAGATATTCCATATGATATGGGTGTTCCCTCACTTTAAATGGGCCAATATAAAATAAATTTAATTTCATATGATATGATGTCTGATCCATTTGATCCGCCGTTTTGGTTCATATTTAAGTTATATACATATATAATTTTTTTTCTCCCCTTCTTCAATAGGGACAGTAGGAATCTCTTTAAACATATATAATATTGAGTCACTAAATAAATGACAATTAAATTGGCTACATTATGACGATCACAGTTGAATCCGCCGTTTTGGTTCTTTTTAAGTTATATACATATATAATTTTTTTTTCTCCCTTCTTCAATAGGGACAGTAGGAATCTCTTTAAATATATAATATTGAGTCACTAAATAAATGACAATTAAATTGGCTACATTATGACGATCACAGTTGAATCCGCCGTTTTGGTTCTTTTAAGTTATATACATATATAATTTTTTTTCTCCCTTCTTCAATAGGGACAGTAGGAATCTCCTTAAATATATAAATTGAGTCACTAAATAAATGACAATTAAATTGGCTACATTATGACGAATCACAGTTGAATCCGCCGTTTTGGTTCTTTTAAGTTATATACATATATAACTTTTTTTTTTCTCCCTTCTTCAATAGGGACAGTAGGAATCTCCTTAAATATATAAATTGAGTCACTAAATAAATGACAATTAAATTGGCTACATTATGACAATTCACATTTGAATCCGCCGTTTTGGTTCTTTTAAGTTATATACATATATAACTTTTTTTTTCTCCCTTCTTTAATAGGGAGAGGGGGAGTAGGAATCTCTTTAAGTATATTAATTGCGTCACTAAATAAATGACGATACGTTTAGCTACCTAAAAAAAAAAAAAAAAAGATTGACTACATATCATATGAAAGAAATACTCTCCCATATAATAAAAGTACATCAGCAATTTAAATAAAATCGAATCATCAAGCAAAGGATAAGCTTCAGTGGATCGCAGTATGGCAGCTGCTCAACCACTTACAACACCTTGCCTGTTACAAAAGTCGTTTACAATTGATTCTAGGCTTTGTCATTGTATTAAATAATGTTTTAATAAGTAACTAGCGCGGCATCAGGTGATCGAAGATCCTCCCAATTTACTATGTTACAAATAACATTGGCATCACATCCATTGTCGTTTATAAAATAAACTTTTAATGGTTTAGAAGCCATACAATGCAAATTGCCCCTTATTTATCATTGCAGTCCAGCACGGATACGACCTTAGAGGCGTTCAGGCATAATCCAACGGACGTAGCGTCATACCACTGTTCGCTCGAACAAGTATTGTGCCATTGGTCCGTACCTGCGGTTCCTCTCGTACTACGCAGGAATGCTGTCGCAACAACGTTTTGTCATTAGTAGGGTAAAACTAACCTGTCTCACGACGGTCTAAACCCAGCTCACGTTCCCTTGCATGGGTGAACAATCCAACGCTTGGTGAATTTTGCTTCACAATGATAGGAAGAGCCGACATCGAAGGATCAAAAAGCGACGTCGCTATGAACGCTTGGCCGCCACAAGCCAGTTATCCCTATGGTAACTTTTCTGACACCTCTTGTTAAAAACTCTTTAAACCAAAAGGATCGATAGGCCGAGCTTTTGCTGTCCCTGTGTGTACTGAACACCGAGATCAAGTCAGCATTTGCCCTTTTGCTCTATGTGTGGTTTCTGTCCGCACTGAGCTGGCCTTGGGACACCTCCGTTATTATTTGAGAGATGTACCGCCCCAGTCAAACTCCCTACCTGGCAATGTCCTTGAATTGGATCATACCTGAGTAATTGGAGTTATACCAAAAATTTCAAATTAAAAATACATAAATGCACTCTCTCATTAAAGAATTTGTTTGCGATTATATAACAAACTCGTGATACTTTGATCAAGAAGCTTGCATCAAAACCCAATACCATAAGATATAATAAATATATCCGTATAATGGCTAGGAAATGATACACGTTCCATTTAATCAAGTAAGTAAGGAAACAATAAGAGTAGTGGTATTTCATTGGCGATATCAAACACAAGGAATAATATCTCCCACTTATTCTACACCTCTTATGTCTCCTTACACTGCCAGATTAGAGTCAAGCTCAAAAGGGTCTTCTTTCCCCGCTAATTATTCCAAGCCCGTTCCCTTGGCTGTGGTTTCGCTAGATAGTAGATAGGGACATGAAGTCGAGCTTATTTAACGTGGCGTGTACCCATTAATAGGGTTTACAACCACGGTACTCTAATATGCCACATATGTGACACATAGTACAGCGGGTCAAAACAATGCGTCAACCAACGCCCTTCAGAGATGCTGCTATTGCAGCATCTCGTCGGTGCCTATTGAATGCCATGCTGCCGGACATGACATTCCCCCTGGGTAAGGAGCGAGGCCCATCTAAAACCTCTGCTGGTCTTTGGGTACAGCACCCGGTTGTATAACGCAACTCCACGCTGAGTCAATGACTCTCCCCGCGTTTGGGTATCAAACCACAACCACTACGATCTCCCACAAGGGGGCCAACCACTAGTTGGGCTAGCCTTGGGCCACTAGCCCATCCCGTAGTACCGAATCACAGCTTCGGTCGGCTGTTCGCAGTCGGAGACTACTAGCCATATGTGTCCTAGGCAACACGGAATGGATCGTCCTTGACTCCCCCCTCATGGGGTTTGTCTACCAGATTTGCAGCTTTGGCGGGCTGTTCGCAGTCGGAGACTACTAGCCATTTTAGTTCAACACGAACTGGGAATGGATCATCCTCGACTCCCCCTCATGGGGTTCGTCTACCAGATTTGCAGCTTTGGCGGGCTGTTCGCAGTCGGAGACTACTAGCCATTTTAGTTCAACACGAACTGGGAATGGATCATCCTCGACTCCCCCTCATGGGGTTCGTCTACCAGATTTGCAGCTTTGGTGGGCTGTTCGCAGTCAGAGACTACTAGCCATTTTAGTTCAACACGAACTGGGAATGGATCATCCTCAACTCCCCCTCATGGGGTTCGTCTACCAGATTTGCAGCTTTGGCGGGCTGTTCGCAGTCAGAGACTACTAGCCATTTTAGTTCAACACGAACTGGGAATGGATCATCCTCGACTCCCCCTCATGGGGTTCGTCTACCAGATTTGCAGCTTTGGTGGGCTGTTCGCAGTCAGAGACTACTAGCCATTTTTGTTCACCTGAACAAGGAATGGATCATCCCCGATTCACCCCGGTGGGGGTTCATCTGCCAGATTAAAGCGCTCTGATACGGCTTTGCAGTGTGTGTGAGGTACTGCTACCAGTTTTGGCCCGTCCGACCCGGCACTGGTTGATCCTGTGTCATACTTCGCCGCCTTTTGAACGCCGCTCGCGCAAACAATTCCAACATCTGGAGCTGCTCCGGTGTGTCCAGGACCCGGGAAAAGTCCCAACGGGTATCCTCCCTCCTGACACCAAGTCCGTCGAGGTCTCGCAAATCTGTGTAGAGTGGGCAAGCCACTAGCACGTGCTGCCAGTCTTCGCATTGCGCACCACATTGACATGTGGGCGTTCGGCTTAGACTTTTCTCATACAGAAATGCGTTCAGCGATCCATGGCCAGTCAGCAAGAATCCAGCGTGAAGTCCAAAACCAAGGTCCTTCCTGCTGAAGACGAAGCATGCGTCCGGGATAAACTCATGAGTCGGTCGACCGCACTCATCGTCATCCCACCTGCGTTGCCACTCGCAGCACATACGTTCGTCCAGCATCGCCTTCATCTGACTCAGGTCCAGATTTGCTACATCCAGACCGAACAGCCAATCGCCTTCCTCCAACGGGTGGGAATGCTTCACCTTGTACCTAATTGCCAGTTGCTTGGCAACCAGGTCCAATGGGGGGCTCCAGCAAGCACCTGCAGTGCCACAGTGGACACTGTACGGCATACCGGCAGGCATCCTAAGAGCATGACTCTCTGGCAAGAGCAGAGGTGCCTCCTGGCAGCCATCGTACTCTTAACCGCGGAATACCACACTGAGGCACCAAATAGCGCACAAGGCACCATGAGTCCAGCATAAACAGTGCGTCTGGATCGGGTACTGAGACCCCAGTCGACCCTCAGAACGCGACTGAGTGCACCACTGACTCCAGCCAACTTACCGCGTAATCCTGCGATGTGCGGCTGAAAATTAAGCCGCTCGCCGACTGTGATGCCCAGGTATCGGTACTGAGTTACATACTGTAGGAATGCTCCTGCAAACGCTACAGAGGGTGGCCTACAAGCGGCCAATCTCCCTTTTAGCAACATCATTGCCGTCTTGCTGGTCGAAATCGAAACTCCGACTTCAGCTCCCCAAGCTCCCACGACGGATATCAGCTCCTTTACACGACGTTCCAGCTCGGCTCTCGACCTTCCCTCGACGAGGACCAACAGATCGTCTGCATACGCACTGAATACGCACAGGGGCTCCAGACGTTGGAGCAGCACATCCATCATAGTGTTCCAAATAAATGGTCCACTGATGGATCCCTGCGGACATCCTCGGGTGACCTCCACGTCAACCTCTCCGAATCTGCTGGTCATCCTTGCTTTTCTGCCACTGAAGAAGCTTCTCCACAAGCTGGCTTCTTGGCATCCCGCGTCGATCAAGCGGCGCATCACAGCGCTCCACTCGACATTGTCGAAGGCACCCTTGAAATCCACGAAAAGACCCAACACGTATACCGCCTGGCTGGCGGCAACGCTGGCCTTTACATGGTGCCAGGCATCCTCAACACAGCGTCCAGGTCGAAAGCCGAATTGCCATCTATTTCCATCCGGAAGCACCTCTTTCATTCGATTCACCATGATCCCCTCTAGCACCTTGCCAAACACTGGCAGAAGGCAGATGCCCCGATAGGAAGTTGGATCGCTCCTTTCCTTATCGGAGCCCTTGAGGAGCGCCACTACTCTCGGGCATTTCCACTCAAGGGGGAAATATCCCTCTGCCACACAGCGAGATAACAACGCTGTTATGTGCTCGGGGATAGCACGCCATACTGCCTTGCAGATACCACCTGTGATGCCGTCCAATCCGGGAGAGCGCCTGCTCTTCAACCGGGCGACGCATACTCCGATCTCGAAGGCTTCGAGAACCGGTGCAGCTCCGCTTGGAATGGCAATGTCGTCACTCGCTGCCGCAACTGGAAAGAAGTTACGGAGGAGGAGACTCGCGCAGTCGTGCCAGGTTACGACCGGCCTGCCATCCTCGCGAAGGCATCCCAGCTCTGTGGACCGCTTTCGTCCTCGGCAAATCCTGTATGCATGCCCCCATGGGTCATCTCGATGGTCTCCAACGAAGTTTCGCCAATGATCCTCCTTCGTCTTCAGGATGAGCTTCTTAAACTCGCGGACCGCCGTCCGCAGATGAGTTGCCAGAAACTGCGCAGTTTCGTTCCCTCCGCGCCTAGCATCCTGGAGCCTCCGCCTAAGTCTCCTGACTTCATGACGTTTTGTACTCAGTTCAGTGGACCACCACTTCACCTTTCCAGCGGCTCGCGACGTTCTACGACCTAGCACCCTGTCGCACGTAGACTGTACGGCAAGGCGTAGCGCAGACACCGAGGAGTCCAACGGCGACATCCTGATGTGCTCCAACGGAAGGTGCTCCCGAATTTCCTCTACCAGTTCAGAGTCGAACAACCGCCAGTTAGCATTCTTGAGGTTCCAGGACGGCACAGGAGCATATGTGCTCTCAACTGTGTCTGGGGAAGGCGTCACCACAACGGTGATAATGTTGTGGTCGCTCATCTCCCACTCGTCCACACTCCAGTCATACGCGGCCCACGCAGACGCTGCTTCGCTAACGATTGTTACGTCAATATCGCTTTGTCCACGGCGATTATCGAACGTGTACACCTCGCTGAATCTGTTGACAACTCCGGCTCGGCTTGCGAGAATCCAATCCTCTAGCTGCTCACCCCGTCTGTAGTTCAGCTGGCCACGATAGCTATCGTAGCGTTTACTGAACCACATCGGAGATACAGCGTTCGCGTCTAGGCAGAGGATGACCGGAGTACTGCTCGCCAGTAGCAGTATGGCATCCATGTACTGGAAATATCCTGTCAACTCAGCATGTGCATGGCAGTACAGTGAGGTCAGGTAAATAGAGCCAAATTTACCCGTGACCCTCACGCATACTCCAGCCTCGGTGATTAGCGACTCGACTGGCAGGCAGATGGCATCTGGATCGTCGATGATGACGGCAGAGTTCCTTCGGTGTCCCTCGAAGATTCGACTACCGAAAATTTTCATCCCGGCTGGGAATCCAATTATTCGGCCATCCAAGTCTGTGTGGGGCTCCTGTAGCAACGCAAAGGGGTGGCCGAAATCGCGCATACGCACACCGACATCGATGCACGCAACGCGACCCCGACCACAATTGGCTTGTATGAAGCTAAACATGGTTAATGATTAGCCGCAAACCTTGCCTCCTTCGCAGCGAACATTGGACAGTCCAACGAGAGCATTAAATGCCCCGATGGCCTTCCATTGAAGCGGCAATTCCGGCAGTCCACCGGATTCTCGCATTTCCAGATTTTGTGACCCTTCTGGCCACATCGGAAACATGTCGCTTCTGTTGCTCCACACTGGGCCACCTTGTGGTCGTAGCCTCCGCATCTGTGGCATACGTGGGTCCTTACGATCCAGCGGAACCTGTAGCTGAACCACTGGATATAGAACCTCTCACGGCCTTCCAGCAAGGACGCAATCGAGTCGTCTACCTCGATGGAGACGTTCACTCTCTTGCCCTCTTGCGCGACCCATGGCTTTGACACCATGTGTACTGCCTTCTTGAAGGACTCTACCGTCATCTGTTTGAAATTGTTCTCATACAGCTGCTGCATGAAGACCTCCGGGGTGAGTTTGGTGTCAACCTCCATCACCTTGAGAGAAGGTCTTGCCGCCTTCTTCTGCTGGACATTCAGTCCAACTTCTGCGAACTTTTTGTTCGCTACCACCCGCTGTATTTCGCCGACCGACGGCGTGCGGATGACAGCGCCACCGCTCCTGAGTTCGCGTACCTCATGTACTCGTACTCCCAGCGTCGGTGCGACCTCCTTCATCACCCGCTCGGCCACTTGCTTGCTAGACACGCTCGGGTCCCGACTCGTGACCACCGCGGACCACGTCTCAGCTGGCTTGCTGATCCGTGGCGCGGCGACCGGCACTCCGGGGACGGGGACAACGGCAGCAGCTCTGGCAGTGACCGCGGGGAAGGCAGCATTGTACGCAGCAATGTGCGTAGCAACAGGGGTGGTGGGCGGCTGTACAGCAGGCCTGCTCTCTGCCGCCTCCAATAGAGCATTCCTTAGGGTCAGCGATGTGGCCAACTCCTCCAATCGTCTGATGGCAGACGATAACTGCATCGCAGCTAGCGGCTCCATGCCAACCATGGCATTCCTTATGGCTTGCCCTGAGGCGCCAATCTCTGCGAGAATCGCAGACGAGCCACCGGCGACGATTCGCCACGCTCCGCTACGCGGTATCTCGACCTCAGCTGGTCCAGCGGCTGGACTTT
>JAECWI010000176.1:27500-70000 GCA_018150345.1 Drosophila equinoxialis
ATTATTCAAGTGTTTTATTTTTTATATGATTATATCATTTGGCATTTGAAGCCTGCTTTAAGCACTCTAATTTGTTCGAAGTAATTGTACCGGCCCACAAAAGCACTCGATTAAGAGCACTAATGTAGGTTTATAAATAGGAGGAATATATAAAAAAGTACAAGTACTTAATTACATATAAGAACTCCACCGATAATACGCTTACATACATAAAGATATTGTACTAACTACAAATGTATGTTGTACTACCCGTATGAAGCACAAGTTCAACTACGAACGTTTTAACCGCAACAACTTTAATACATACACGCTATTGGAGCTGGAATTACCGCGGCTGCTGGCACCAGACTTGCCCTCCAATTGGTCCTTGTTAAAGGATTTAAAGTGTACTCATTCCAATTACAGGGCCTCGGATATGAGTCCTGTATTGTTATTTTTCGTCACTACCTCCCCGAGCTGGGAGTGGGTAATTTACGCGCCTGCTGCCTTCCTTAGATGTGGTAGCCGTTTCTCAGGCTCCCTCTCCGGAATCGAACCCTGATTCCCCGTTACCCGTTGCAACCATGGTAGTCCTAGATACTACCATCAAAAGTTGATAGGGCAGACATTTGAAAGATCTGTCGTCGGTACAAGACCAAACGATCTGCATGTTATCTAGAGTTCAACCAATATAACGATCAAATGATCGCTTGGTTTTAGTCTAATAAAAGCACACGTCCCAGAAGGTCCGTGTTTAAATTGCATGTATTAGCTCTAGAATTACCACAGTTATCCAAGTAACTGTTAACGATCTAAGGAACCATAACTGATATAATGAGCCTTTTGCGGTTTCACTTTTAATTCGTGTGTACTTAGACATGCATGGCTTAATCTTTGAGACAAGCATATAACTACTGGCAGGATCAACCAGAATAATGTTATTATTTAATGTGTTATTAAAAACATAATTATATGATTTTTACCAAACACATACGTTAATATATTTAAAGATACTTGACACAATATGATATACTTTTGAATAAAATAAATATATTGTTTTTGGTAACATTTTACGAATACGGCCAAAATTTAATAGCGTTCATTTTCGTTTTTCATTAATTGAATATATATATTTAATAATTTTGTTCAAAAATATCTTTATTTTTACACTTACAAAATATATAATCACATTTATTTTAATTTTGTTTATTTCCAAAGAAACTAAACATTTGTATTTTGATATTAAATTTAAAATTTAATTTTAATTTGACATTTAATGAGTGAAAATTATATATCAAGTGAAACCATCGTGCACATTAAGTGTGATGAGTTTATTACAATTATATGACATTAATTCAATAATAATAATAAATTGATATTAAAAAATAAAATTTTGCTCTATATAAGTGACAACAAATTATTTAAGTTGCAAACATGACACAATTAATGATGCAATACTTATTCAATCCTTCTCTTACAAAATGCGAATAAAGATTATGAACAATTAAACTAAGAACTAATTTAATGCCCATAATTTTATTCCAAGTATTAACGATAAATCCAAATATAACCAGTGAATAAACTTCAGCAGAGAGAACGATACTAAAATCGTTTCATCATACACCTTAGAATACTATGGTAGGCTTTTTCATTATCTTATATTGACATATTAAGGTTAAATTAGAGCAAACTTCAACATGACTGAACAACCACTGTTCATCATGAGTAGGTTTTGTGCCACACTTTCTTAAAATCGCCCATTTATGTTTGAAGGTACCACTCAACAATAAATTTTCATATGTATTTTTATAAATACCATTAAACTTCATAATAATAAATAAATAAATAGACATTGCCGAATATAAATGCATAAGCCATATGTATTTGAGAGTTGTACTGATAAAACATATGACTGACTATGCTCGACATCACACCACCTAAGTAGGTTTTGTGCCACACTTTCTTAAAATCGCCCATTTATGTTTGAAGGTACCACTCAACAATAAATTTTCATATGTATTTTTATAAATACCATTAAACTTCATAATAATAAATAAATAAATAGACATTGCCGATTATAAATGCATAAGCTTAACATATGTATTTGAGATTTACTTTAAAATCGCCCATTTATGTTTGAAGGTACCACTCAACAATAAATTTTCTATGTATTTTTATAAATACCATTAAACTTCATAATAATAAATAAATAAATAGACATTGCCGAATATAAATGCATAAGCCATATGTATTTGAGATTGTACCGATATAACATATGACTGACTATGCTCGACATCACACCACCTAAGTAGGTTTTGTGCCACACTTTCTTAAAATCGCCCATTTATGTTTGAAGGTACCACTCAACAATAAATTTTCATATGTATTTTTATAAATACCATTAAACTTCATAATAATAAATAAATAAATAGACATTGCCGATTATAAATGCATAAGCCATATGTATTTGAGAGTTGTACTGATATAACATATGTGTTTGGGCTACAACTGAATCAAGACACTCTTTGCTGAAGAGAGAAAACGACCGAAGAGAGAGAGAGACCAAGAACAGCGCAAATTACTTTGAAGAGACAAACTTGGAGTTCCGTTACTTTAATTCTTTTCTTGCTTACTTCTTCTATGGAAATTTCCAGAACTTTGAATTTTGTAAAAGACAGCATGGTTTGCTGTACTTGAATTTTTACTCTTGAATTTAATCTCATTCGATGTGGTTGCATTTTTGCCCACCGAAAATTGTACTAGTTTTTAGGTTAAGAAAATAAAGCAACTTGAAGTTACCCTGATAATTTTATTCCTGCCAAATCGCAAGTGCCTCAAAGCCGCCTCGGTGGAAATCATCCGAAGGCCGCATCATACAAAGCGAGCAGTTTGGGGCTCCGCAAGGGCGCAGCCGTTAGCCAACATATTTTTGGTGCCGAAACCCGGGAGGATTGATCTTGGCGATTGGATTTGGAGTGTAATTACCAGTGAATAGACTGATTTGGGTGAGTACAATTTAACGTTGATGTGTTTGGGTAGGTGTTCATTATGGCTGAAAAACTTTTACCGTTGACTACGGAGCAAATCACATTACTTACTTCGCTGGAGAAGTCATTGGCGCGGTATAAATCGGAGGAATCGGTACATACCGAGAGTCATCTGGAAGCCAGATTGACTCGCTGGCCCACCTTCACGCAAATTTTCACCCAAAACACCAACTGGTGCAAGAACGAGATAATGTGGAGATAAAGGGTCGATATTTTGACAAAGACATCAGAGACTGTTTCGAAGAAACCTACATCATGGGAGTAGCTGAGATTCGAAATGAGTTGCAGAGACATAAGGATCGGAGAATCCCGGCGTCGACTGCATTTGATGAGTCTTGTTTGCATCAGACGGTGCATGAACAAATGGGATCAATTTTGGAGGAAGTGAAACTTCCAACAGTTAAACTGCCTACCTTCAGCGGGAAATTCATTGAGTGGCCGGCGTTTAAGGAGGTGTTTTTAACAAGAGTACACCACTGTGAGAAGCTGACGGACTTACATCGTTTTCATTATTTGAAGGATTCATTGGTTGGAGACGCAGCTAAGGATATTGAACATCTAACGCTAATAGCGGCGAACTATGAAGTGGCTTGGAGAATGTTGATGAATTTGTATGATAACAAGCGAGTGTTATTTTTACATTACATGGATGTGTTCGACCAGCAATTACCAATTAAATATGGAGATGCGGAAAGTTTGAGAAGATTTGTGCAAACTTCCCGCTCATGTGTGAATTCATTGGAGAAGACTGGTGTGAATGTGCGACAACAGTCTGAAATTTTAGTGTACTACATGATGAAGAGATTACCGAATCAATTAAGAGTGGATTGGGAGCGGTCAATATCTTCAACACAGAATCTGCCGAGCTTTGAGGAGCTCAGTCAGTATCTTGAAACACAGTACAGAACAATGATTACGGCGTCAGCTGGTAATATCGAGGGAATTCTATCACGGGATAGACATCGGAATGCAAGGCCAGGTGTACATGGGTTACAAGTTAACCAGAACTACACAAAGACTTCATTTGTTACTCGAGAGACAGACCTATGCATTGTCTGTCAAGGGGATGGACACCTTATCGGAGTATGCAAGATATTCCAGGAGATGAGGCTATCGGAACGAAAGGCATGTGTGGTGAGGCATCGATTGTGTTTTAGATGCCTTAGACCAAATCACCGAATAGATGCATGTGACAGTGCGGTAAATTGTAAAAAATGTCAAGGACGGCATCATACACTACTTCATGTAGACAAGTCAGGAGGCGAGAGATCGCTTGGCACACTAAGGAAGGGAGTTATCCCAACAGCATCTGCGAATGCTTTAAATGGAAAGAGTACAACAGAAATTGCGGTAAGGCATAAAGACGAGGTTTTATTACCAACAGCAACGGTGTGGGTAGAGTCGAAAGAAGGCTATCCGTTACAATTTAGAGCGTTTTTGGATCAAGGTTCACAAGTTTCGTTCATTTCAGAGAATGCAGCTCAGCAGCTACGTTTACGGCGCAAACGGGCTCACATCACGATTACTGGATTAGCAGATACTAAAATTACAGATGCGAGAGCACAGGTGGAGCTTGTCATAGGATCAATCTACAACCCACATGCGAAATACAAGCTGCTCGCGTCAGTAATACCTATAGTGAGTAAGCGCATGCCAATCAAACGACTGCCATTTGAAGAGTGGACTCATCTGAAGGACTTACCGTTGGCCGATCCTAACTTCTTCAGTCCACAAGGAGTTGATATTTTGCTGGGAAATGATATCTACGATGAGCTGATGTTAGGAGAAGTGCATCGAGGAATACGTGGTATGCCTCTGGCGCAAAATACGCATTTGGGATATATTGTATCAGGGAAAACGAATCAAGAAGCTGGTAGCAGATCGTCCTACACCATAACGGTCCGTAAGAAGGAAGCTGATGAGATACTTGAACAATGGTTATGTAAGTTCTGGGAGCTAGAACAATTCGACGAAGAGCCACGTGGGCTTTCAGTAGAGGATAGCTGGTGCGAAGATTTCTTCGTTAAGACACATAGCCGAATGCCGTCTGGGAAATATGTTGTTCGTCTTCCTTTTCTTACTTACTTGGACAAATCAATGGTAATTGGAGAATCATATAAAGGCGCGTTAAAACGATTACATTCTCTGGACAGACGGTTGCGTAGCGATGCGAGTTTGAAGAACGCTTATGTTGGCACGATAAATGAGTATCTGGAGCTGGGTCAAATGGAACGTGTGACGTCAAGGACTAGTAAGATAGGCAATCCTGCATTGGGGGAGTCGATCATTGTTACCTACCGCATCACCCAGTCATAAAGGAATCGTCATCAACTACGAAGGTACGAGTTGTCTTCGATGGATCGAGCAAGACGAGTAATGGGAAATCACTTAATGAGATTCTAGCAATTGGTCCAAAATTGCACGTACATCTTCAAGGAATCATTCTCAATTGGCGAGGGCTAAAATGGGTATTTATGGCGGATGTTGAAAAAATGTACAGATGTATTAATGTTCCACCCGACGACGCGCGTTAGTACTCAACGTATTCTATGGAATCCGGACACTAGGGATCATGTGGCAGAATATGCCTGCACAACGGTAATGTTTGGAACTAGCTCCGCACCTTATTTAGCCATGAGAGTTATGAAACAATTAGCTATGGATGAAAGCGAGAAGTATCCACTGGCGGTGAATGTTGTGAATCATCAAATGTATGTAGATGACATACTGTCTGGTGGCGAAAGTATTGCAGAGACGGAGGATGTCAAGAACCAAGTGATTGGAATGCTTCGTAGTGGTACATTTGAACTAAGGAAGTGGGCGAGTAATTGCCCAAAGCTCTTAGAGAACATACCAGTTGAGCATCGAGAATCAAGCGGATTGTTGCACGTAGAAGGTAATGATACTATTCGCACTTTAGGTCTCTACTGGGTCCTAAGGGTTTCCTTTTGCTTTGAATGTCGTTCCACCAACGAGCTCACCTACAAAGAGGAAAATACTATCAGCAATTGCACGACTGTTTGATCCCATGGGATGGCTTAGTCCGATAATTATTACTGCCAAAATTCTCATGCAGCATCTATGGAAGGAGAAAATTGGCTGGGATAGCACACTACCGGACACTATTAAGAGAGAATGGGAGAAATTCGTGAAGGAGTTACCAAACATAGTAACTATACGAATACCACGGCATGTTACATGGGGGCTACCGGGTGGTGTGGCTGAACTGCACCTGTTTTGCGATGCGTCGTCACGGGCATATGGAGCTGCGGCTTACTTACGCTTCCCAATTGGAGAGGATAAGTATCACACAGAGTTGTTATTGTCAAAGGGGAAAGTATCGCCAACTAAACAACAACTAACCATACCTAGGGCAGAGTTATGTGCTGCGCTTGAAGCAGCCAAAATCTATAAGTATCTAAGGGAGAATCTAAGAATTAACATTAATTATTCGAACACTATTTTTTGGTCAGATTCTATGATAACCATCAGTTGGATCCGTGGTGGAGCTGCCAACTGGAAAGTATTTGTGTCAATCGAATAAACAAAATCCTGGAAATCTCAGACGAAAGGCAATGGAGCACGTCGCATCGAAAGATAACCCTGCAGATTATCTAAGCCGTGGCATGAGTGCAACCAAGTTGGCATCGTGTGAATTATGGTGGCATGGGCCATCATGGTTACAAGGATCGGACATCGAATGGCCTTGTAATGCTATTGATCAGGATTCGCTGTCAGTTGTTGACACTGAAGTCAGAAAGGTGACCTGTCATAACATAGCAGTAAAAGAAATGCCAAGTGTAGCATTTATCAGCAAGTATTCATCGTATACACGACTCGTATGGATTATATCATATATAAAACGTTTCGTATCTAATTGTCGTACATCTGTGGCAGAACGAAGAGGATTAGGACTCTCAATTGTGGAATTAGAAGAGGGCCTACGTGAATTGATTAGGATGGTGCAGAAGGATTGTTTTGACTCTGAATGGAAGGCGCTATCGGAAGGAAGGGGAATAGCAAAGGACAGCATACTACTGTCTCTTAGTCCGTATTTTGATTCCAACGAACGTGTTTTACGTGTCGGAGGCAGACTCCGAGATTCCCTGTTGCCCATAAATGAAAAATATCCTTATATATTACCGTATAAACATCCATTTACAGATCTGGTCATATCTTACAGTCATATTTGCACCTTGCATGGTGGAACCTCACTAACGCTGAATTTTATAAGAAAGAAATTCTGGATTATTAATGGACGCAATGCAGTTCGGTTTAAAATTCATAAATGTATCACGTGTTTTAAGATGAAGCCTCAATTTGCAGGTCAGAAAATGGGAATGCTACCAGCAGTACGGGTACGCCCTTCTAGGGCATTCTCATCCGTTGGAGTGGATTACGCTGGACCAGTAAATATTTCGCCCTGCAAAGGAAGAGGACGTATATCCCAGAAGGGATACATTGCTGTGTTCGTATGTCTAGTGACGAAGGCCATTCATTTGGAACCAGTTGGAGATCTGACCTCAGATGCGTTTATAGGAGCATTTAACCGTTTCATTGGCAGACGTGGCCTATGCACAGACGTTTATAGTGACTGCGGTACTAATTTTATTGGAGCCAACAAAAAATTGCAAATGGACAAACTGGCATATTGTTCGTACATTACGAAACATATTGCACCAACATTATTGAGAAAGGGAATCACCTGGCATTTCAACCCACCATCAGCGCCACACTTTGGTGGATTGTGGGAGGCTGGAGTGAAGTCCATGAAGTATCATCTGAAGAGAACTCTCGGAGAACAAGTTTTAACATTTGAGGAAATGGCAACTACGTTGGCGCAAATTGAGTCTTGTTTAAATTCAAGACCTTTATGTCCCCTATCAAATGATCCCGACGATTTAATGGTATTAACACCCGGTCACTTTCTGATCGGTGAAGCGCCTTTAGCACCTCCTGCTCCGGAATTGGCTAAGGTTACTCTGATTGATCGATGGAAAAATTGTCAATATTATGCACAACAGTTTTGGAGAAGATGGAATTCGGAATATTTATCACGATTACAAAGGAGACCAAAATGGCTGCAGACCAAGGAAAATCTAACAGTTGGATGCATAGTGCTCATCAGGGACGAGCGATTCCCCTCTCATCAATGGCCTCTAGGTCGGGTTATGGAGACACATGCAGGACCCGATGGACTAGTGAGAGTGGTGACTTTGAAGACAGTCAATGGGCTCATGAAACGACCGGTAGCCAAACTCTGTCCATTGCCTATTCAGGAGAATTGGATGGAGAATGACACCAACCCTACACCTAAGCGTTAAATTGTTACTTTCTCGTTTCAGTTTATTCTTTTCGCAGGAGTCTTCCGGACGTGAATTTGATGATAAGGATCTTCATCATCAAAGGGGGGAGAATGTTTGGGCTACAACTGAATCAAGACACTCTTTGCTGAAGAGAGAAAACGACCGAAGAGAGAGAGAGACCAAGAACAGCGCAAATTACTTTGAAGAGACAAACTTGGAGTTCCGTTACTTTAATTCTTTTCTTGCTTACTTCTTCTATGGAAATTTCCAGAACTTTGAATTTTGTAAAAGACAGCATGGTTTGCTGTACTTGAATTTTTACTCTTGAATTTAATCTCATTCGATGTGGTTGCATTTTTGCCCACCGAAAATTGTACTAGTTTTTAGGTTAAGAAAATAAAGCAACTTGAAGTTACCCTGATAATTTTATTCCTGCCAAATCGCAAGTGCCTCAAAGCCGCCTCGGTGGAAATCATCCGAAGGCCGCATCATACAAAGCGAGCAGTTTGGGGCTCCGCAAGGGCGCAGCCGTTAGCCAACAATATGACTGACTATGCTCGACATCACACCACCTAAGTAGGTTTTGTGCCACACTTTCTTAAAATCGCCCATTTATGTTTGAAGGTACCACTCAACAATAAATTTTCTTATGTATTTTTATAAATACCATTAAACTTCATAATAATAAATAAATAAATAGACATTGCCGAATATAAATGCATAAGCCATATATATTAGAGACTTGTACCGATATAACATATGACTGACTATGCTCGACATCACACCACCTAAGTAGGTTTTGTGCCACACTTTCTTAAAATCGCCCATTTATGTTTGAAGGTACCACTCAACAATAAATTTTCATATGTATTTTTATAAATACCATTAAACTTCATAATAATAAATAAATAAATAGACATTGCCGATTATAAATGCATAAGCCATATGTATTTGAGAGTTGTACTGATATAACATATGACTGACTATGCTCGACATCACACCACCTAAGTAGGTTTTGTGCCACACTTTCTTAAAATCGCCCATTTATGTTTGAAGGTACCACTCAACAATAAATTTTCATATGTATTTTTATAAATACCATTAAACTTCATAATAATAAATAAATAAATAGACATTGCCGATTATAAATGCATAAGCCATATGTATTTGAGAGTTGTACTGATATAACATATGACTGACTATGCTCGACATCACACCACCTAAGTAGGTTTTGTGCCACACTTTCTTAAAATCGCCCATTTATGTTTGAAGGTACCACTCAACAATAAATTTTCATATGTATTTTTATAAATACCATTAAACTTCATAATAATAAATAAATAAATAGACATTGCCGAATATAAATATAATAAAGCCATATATATTAGAGACTTGTACCGATATAACATATGACTGACTATGCTCGACATCACACCACCTAAGTAGGTTTTGTGCCACACTTTCTTAAAATCGCCCATTTATGTTTGAAGGTACCACTCAACAATAAATTTTCATATGTATTTTTATAAATACCATTAAACTTCATAATAATAAATAAATAAATAGACATTGCCGATTATAAATGCATAAGCCATATGTATTTGAGAGTTGTACTGATATAACATATGACTGACTATGCTCGACATCACACCACCTAAGTAGGTTTTGTGCCACACTTTCTTAAAATCGCCCATTTATGTTTGAATGTACCACTTACCAATAAATTCATTTCATATCATATAAGATCTCCATATGATATGGATGTTCCCATATGATAAATGGACGATATTAAGTAAATTTCGTTTCATATGATATAAGATATTCCATATGATATGGATCTTCCCATATGATAAATGGGCGATATTGAATAAATTTCGTTTCATATGATATAAGATATTCCATATGATATGGATCTTCCCATATGATAAATGGGCGATATCAAATAAATTTCGTTTCATATGATATGAGATATTCCATATGATATGGATGTTCCCATATGATAAATGGGCGATATTAAATAAATTTCGTTTCATATGATATGAGATATTCCATATGATATGGATGTTCCCATATGATAAATGGGCGATATTGAATAAATTTCGTTTCATATGATATGAGATATTCCATATGATATGGATGTTCCCATATGATAAATGGGCGATATTAAATAAATTTCGTTTCATATGATATGAGATATTCCATATGATATGGATGTTCCCATATGATAAATGGGCGATATTAAATAAATTTCGTTTCATATGATATGAGATATTCCATATGATATGGATGTTCCCATATGATAAATGGACGATATTAAATAAATTTCGTTTCATATGATATGAGATATTCCATATGATATGGATGTTCCCATATGATAAATGGACGATATTAAATAAATTTCGTTTCATATGATATGAGATATTCCATATGATATGGATGTTCCCATATGATAAATGGGCGATATTGAATAAATTTCGTTTCATATGATATGAGATATTCCATATGATATGGATGTTCCCATATGATAAATGGGCGATATTGAATAAATTTCGTTTCATATGATATGAGATATTCCATATGATATGGATGTTCCCATATGATAAATGGGCGATATTGAATAAATTTCGTTTCATATGATATGAGATATTCCATATGATATGGATGTTCCCATATGATAAATGGGCGATATTAAATAAATTTCGTTTCATATGATATGAGATATTCCATATGATATGGATGTTCCCATATGATAAATGGGCGATATTGAATAAATTTCGTTTCATATGATATGAGATATTCCATATGATATGGATCTTCCCATATGATAAATGGGCGATATTAAATAAATTTCGTTTCATATGATATGAGATATTCCATATGATATGGATGTTCCCATATGATAAATGGGCGATATCAAATAAATTTCGTTTCATATGATATGAGATTTTCCATATGATATGGATGTTCCCATATGATAAATGGGCGATATTGAATAAATTTCGTTTCATATGATATGAGATATTCCATATGATATGGATGTTCCCATATGATAAATGGGCGATATTAAATAAATTTCGTTTCATATGATATGAGATATTCCATATGATATGGATGTTCCCATATGATAAATGGGCGATATTAAATAAATTTCGTTTCATATGATATGAGATATTCCATATGATATGGATGTTCCCATATGATAAATGGGCGATATCAAATAAATTTCGTTTCATATGATATGAGATATTCCATATGATATGGATGTTCCCATATGATAAATAGGCGATATTAAATAAATTTCGTTTCATATGATATGAGATATTCCATATGATATGGGTGTTCCCATATGATAAATGGGCGATATAAAATAAATTTAATTTCATATGATATGATGTCTGCATTATGACGATCATATGTTTATATATAATTTTTTTTTCTCCCTTTAATAGGTTCAGTAGGAATCTCTTTAAACATATATAATATTGAGTCACTAAATAAATGACAATTAAATTGGCTACATTATGACGATCACAGTTGAATCCGCCTTTTTGGTTCTTTTAATTTATATAAATATATAATTTTTTTTTCTCCCTTCTTTAATAGAGACAGTAAGAATCTCTTTAAATATTTATATTGAGTCTCTAAATAAATGACAATTAAATTGTCTACATTATAACGATCACAGTTGAATCCGCCGTCGTTTTGCTTCTTTTAAGTTATATACATATATAATTTTTTTTTCTCCCTTCTTTAATAGGGACAGTAAGAATCTCTTTAAATATATATATTAAGTCACTAAATAAATGACAATTTAATTGGCTACATTGTGACGATCATCACAGTTGAATCCGCCGTTTTGGTTCTTTTAAGTCATATACATATATAACTTTTTTTTTCCTCTCTTCCTCAATAGGGACAGTAGGAATCTCTTTAAACATATATATTGAGTCACTATATAAATGACATTTAAATTGACTACATTATGACGAAGAACACAGTTGAATCCGCCGTTTTAGTTGTTTTAAGTTGTATACATATATAATTTTTTTTTCTCCCTTCTTTAATAGGGAGAGGGGAGTAGGAATCTCTTTAAGTATATTAATTGCGTCACTAAATAAATGACGATACGTTTAGCTACCTAAAAAAAAAAAAAAAAGAAGATTGACTACATATCATATGAAAGAAATACTCTCCCATATAATAAAAGTACATCAGCAATTTAAATAAAATCGAATCATCAAGCAAAGGATAAGCTTCAGTGGATCGCAGTATGGCAGCTGCTCAACCACTTACAACACCTTGCCTGTTACAAAAGTCGTTTACAATTGATTCTAGGCTTTGTCATTGTATTAAATAATGTTTTAATAAGTAACTAGCGCGGCATCAGGTGATCGAAGATCCTCCCAATTTACTATGTTACAAATAACATTGGCATCACATCCATTGTCGTTTATAAAATAAACTTTTAATGGTTTAGAAGCCATACAATGCAAATTGCCCCTTATTTATCATTGCAGTCCAGCACGGATACGACCTTAGAGGCGTTCAGGCATAATCCAACGGACGTAGCGTCATACCACTGTTCGCTCGAACAAGTATTGTGCCATTGGTCCGTACCTGCGGTTCCTCTCGTACTACGCAGGAATGCTGTCGCAACAACGTTTTGTCATTAGTAGGGTAAAACTAACCTGCCTCACGACGGTCTAAACCCAGCTCTTACGTTCCCTTGCATGGGTGAACAATCCAAAGCTTGGTGAGTTTTGGTTTCTTTTTTTTTTTCTTACTCTCTCTCCCACCTTAATCTCATTTTTTCTGCCTTGCAAATCACAAGCAACGCTCTGTTGTTGTTGTCTTGCAATTTCATAGTGTTCTTGTTGCAGTGTTTTGTTATTGTGATTTCTAACTCCCGCGCTCGCGCTCTTTGACTTTTTTTTTCTCTCGTTTTCGTTTCACTCGTCGCCGTTATTTGCGCTCATATTGCAGTCTGTTGTGTGTCTGTAATTTAGAGTCTATATTCTCTTAGTCAGTGCTCTTTTCTTTTAACCCTTGTGCACCCTCAAAATCTTTATTTCTTATTATTTCTGGACCTCAGAGTGAGTTATATATTTTAATACCAAACATTTCTCATTTTTCATTTTTATTTGTTTGATTACCAATTTTTTCTTATTACCTCATAGTGACTGTCTGTTCGATTAAAAATTGTTTGCATCCCGCCCCACCCTTGAATAGTTTTATTTACTGTTGGTTGTGTAAAACTACAGTACATTTTAAGTGTGCCGGCTTTACATGCAGGGTGAAGGATCTTTTAGATTAAAAAAATGGTTTCAAATGGGGATATGAGTCATGCCGGATCGTGGAAGATGAAATGGAACTTTTCATGCGGCAAACAAAGGATAACCTGATGAGTCTGTCTGCCAGTTTTCTTAAACTCTCGCAAGAGTTTAAAGCTGTTGAGTCCCAGTTTAGTAGTTTAACGCTACTGACTGAGTCTCGAAAGCGTAAGAAGGCGGGAGAACAGACTCCTGATTTGTCCTTGCGTTTGCCGGTCTCCACATCTATATCGGTTCCGACCCCTTCTCAACCAATGCAAACTCCAACTCCACAGACGATGTCTGTAGTGTCCGTTTTGTCTGGGCAAGAATCTACACCCATGGATATTGCCGACAGGGATCCTAATGTTAGTAATGCCGGAGTGCCACTTGTTGCAACCGATGCTACAATTAATGCGGTAGCTGATGCAATACCTGGAATGCCGAAACAATTGGTGGGAGTGCCTCCTAAAAAACATATTTTTGTTTCGAGACTTCTTCCTGATGCTACATCGGATGATGTCATGGCCCACATTCGGGCAAAACTGAATGTCTCTAATATATCCATAGAAAAGTTTAAATTTTCATATTCTAGAGAAATTTCATCTTTTTAAAATCAGTGTTCCAATTGAATTCTTTGACTGTATCTGCAGTTCTAGCTTCTGGCCGAAAAGCTTAATTGTGAAGGAGTTTACATCCAGAAAAAGGAAGACACGGGGTCAAACAAGGATTCCTTCACCATCTATTCCTCTTTCCTCTTCATCTATTCCCACTCCTTCCTTATCTATTCCTTATTCTACTTTATCAAAAAAACTAACAACTTCCTTCTCTGTCGGCTATCAGAATGTCAGAGGCCTTAATACTAAACTTACTAAACTCTTTGTAGATAGTCTGTCATTTGATTTTGACCTAATTGTCTTTACTGAGACTTGGTTAAAACCTGACGTTTTTGACGCCACAGTTTTACCCTCTAATTTCAACATTTTTAGACGTGATCGTACTGATCGTAGGGGTGGTGGAGTTCTTATTTCTGTAGATTCCGCCCTATCATCGGGTCTGATAACAATACCTGTCTCAAGTAGTATCGAATTTATATGCGTTAAGGTATCTTTTACTCGTTTTTCCATTTTTGTTACCTGTTCTTACATTCCGCCCCAATCGGAATGGCCAACCTACTTACTACACTTAGAATCTATTAAATTTATACTTGAACTACTTTCTGACAGAGACTCATTAATTGTCCTTGGGGACTTTAACCTGCCCACTATAACTTGGTCGACACTTAATGGTAGCAAAACGTTGCTGCCCTCTGGGTGTCACGATTTTATTGATGGTCTGCTTGAGCTTTCGTTGGTCCAGCTGAATTCGATTCCTAATACGTCTGGCAGATTTCTGGATCTGATTTTTACTTCTGATCCCAGTTTTTGTGAAGTATCTAGAACTAGTCCAATGGTGTTACCAGAGGATAGTTTTCATCCAACTTTAGAGTTATCTATTGAGTTTCCCAGCCGCGAGCCCATGTCCGAGTGTGATCCTACGGTACGCACCCGATGTTTTCGGAAGACTGACTTTGTCGCACTAAACAATGCCTTTCTTAATACCGATTGGACTAATTTATACACTTGTACGGATATGAATTCCGCCATTTCTTTATTTTATACCACTGTTGACTCAATCTTTAATGACTGTGTACCCCTAGTGTCTCCTGTGGTGACGCAAAAATCACCATGGTTTACGCGGGGGCTGTCAAAACTGAAGAATCTTAAGTCTAGGTATTACAAAAAGTATAAAGTCACGGGTCTATCATCGGATCTTTCTCGTTACTTGGTTGCTAAATCGAATTTTATTGTTTCTAATTCTAAATGCTATAATAATTACTTACAACGTTGCAAGTTGCAATTCTCCGAAAATCCTAAAGAGTTCTATAGTTTCGTTAACTCAAAGCGAAATTCTATCTCCCTTCCATCGTTTGCAGTTTTTAATAATGTTTCGGCCTCTTCTGATCAATCTATTTCTAATTTATTTGCTAACTTCTTCTCGACTACGTACACATCCACTAAGTACAACTCTAGTCAGATATATCCATATCCTATAACGAAATCCAACTGCATTCTTAATCCTATTATAACGGAAAGTTCGGTAGCTAAGGAACTAATGACGATTAAGCCGGTATACTCACCGGGCCCAGACGGTATTCCCGCTTGTGTCCTGAGGTTCTGTGCGGAGTCATTGTGCTCGCCTTTACTTAAGCTTTTTGAGTTGTCCGTTACACTGTCCGAGTTTCCAACTATATGGAAGGATTCGTTTATTTTACCTCTTCACAAATGTGGCAATAAATCCGACGTCACTAATTACAGAGGAATTTCTAAATTGTCAGCGATACCTAAACTGTTTGAGAAAATTATGACGTCTCAAATACAGCATTTATGTAAATCTATTTTTTCGCCATACCAGCATGGGTTTGTCAAGAATAGGTCTACCACAACTAACCTTCTACAGTTTACATCTTTTGTAATCCAAGGTTTTAAGAAACAAAAGCAAACTGATGTTATATATACGGATTTCAGTAAGGCTTTCGATTCGGTAAACCATGCCTTACTATTACATAAGCTGAATTTAGTTGGCTTTCCGGATGCTCTGCTTGCTTGGATATCACAATATCTAAGCAATAGGAGGCAGAGGGTTCTTTTTAGGTCCTCTCTTTCTAAGATCATTTGTGTTGAATCGGGAGTCCCACAGGGCAGTCACCTTGGCCCATTACTATTCACCATTTTTATTAATGATCTCCCCACCGTTCTTTTAAATTCTAGAGTTCTTATGTATGCCGATGATGTAAAAATCGCTAATCGCATCGTAGACTCTCTCTCATGTCATACCTTGCAAGCTGACCTGAATGCTTTTCAGGGGTGGTGTAGGGCTAACTTGTTATCGTTAAACTGTTCTAAGTGCAAAATTATGTCTTTTTACAGAGGTTCTCCCCAATTAACGAGTTACTTTTTAAATAATTTCCCGTTAGAAAGAATTAATAATACTTCTTTGGTTGTAAAAGATTTGGGGATCTTAATAGACCACAAACTTAGTTTTAATCAGCATATATCGACTACTGTTAGTAGGGCTAAAAGTGTTCTTGGCTTTATAAAGCGCTGGTCGAAGGAGTTCAAGGATCCATATACTACCAAAATACTTTTATACTTCTTTAGTCCGTCCCATATTGGAGTATGGATCTTGTGTTTGGTCTCCTCAATATGAGTTTTATCAAAACAAATTAGAATCTGTACAAAAACAGTTTTTACTCTTTGCCTTTCGTGATTTGCGCTGGGATCCAACTGTACAACTTCCATCTTATTCTAGTCGACTTCAGTTAATTAACCTTCCTTCTTTAGCTAATCGTAGAACTATGCTTGGTGTAACTTTTCTTTACAAACTTTTGAATGGTGAGATTGACTCTTCCGAGCTGTTGAGCCAAATTAACATTTCTGTTCCATCTAGAAGGACCCGCAATTTCACACCGCTTTTACTTCCCACTTGCACAACTAACTTTTCTCTGCATGAACCTTTTCGTATACTATGTAGTGACTACAACAGACTTTGGCACGTTATCGGTTCCGAAACATCGCTTCCCGGTATAAAAACTGCGATCTTGTCCTTCCTCGCTCGTAACTAGTTGTAATCATCTTTATTTTAACCTATCCTGTTTTCTTTTTATATGTAACTTATTATCTTATTACATTTAATATTTTCTATTTCTTTAGTTTAATTTTATGTTTATATATGTAATACGCCTATGCCCTTAGGTCGGAGTGGGTAGAGGTTGTAACATTAACTTTACTTAGGGTCATTCGTAACAGGCCCGGGCCTGGTGTCATATGGGCCACTTGTTCGTACTGAGCGTTGTACGACTACGTCTATTAAAATAAAAAAAAAAAAAAAAAATACCAAATATTTCAAATTAAAAATACATAAATGCACTCTCTCATTAAAAAATTTTTTTTGCGATTATATAACAAACTCGTGATACTTTGATCAAGAAGCTTGCATCAAAACCCAATACCATAAGATATAATAAATATATCCGTATAATGGCTAGGAAATGATACACGTTCCATTTAATAATAAGTAAGGAAACAATAAGAGTAGTGGTATTTCATTGGCGATATCAAACACAAGGAATAATATCTCCCACTTATTCTACACCTCTTATGTCTCCTTACACTGCCAGATTAGAGTCAAGCTCAAAAGGGTCTTCTTTCCCCGCTAATTATTCCAAGCCCGTTCCCTTGGCTGTGGTTTCGCTAGATAGTAGATAGGGACAGTAGGAATCTCGTTAATCCATTCATGCGCGTCACTACTTAGATGACGAGGCATTTGGCTATTTTTTTTTTTTTTTTTGATCGCTGAGGAAGGAAATCTTCAAAGATACGAGCAACCAACTACTGGACAATCTCGAATGCGTCACTGCGTCATCGGAACAATGAAGTCCCACAGTGCCTACGTACTAAAACCACCTCTTTTTCCGTGCGATGTTTGTACCTTTTTAGATGTTATGCCAAGGTAGCAGGCAAAAATATAGAGAAGCTAGAGTTCAATACACCTAGCTTCGAGTGTACCCAGCACAGTACATAAAATATTTAAAAGACGTCACTCCCGCGCTCGCGCTCTTTGCCTTTTTTTTTCTCTCGTTTTCGTTTCACTCGTCGCCGTTATTTGCGCTCATATTGCAGTCTGTTGTGTGTCTGTAATTTAGAGTCTATATTCTCTTGGTCAGTGCTCTTTTCTTTTAACCCTTGTGCACCCTCAAAATCTTTATTTCTTATTATTTATGGACCTCAGAGTGAGTTATATATTTTAATACCAAACATTTCTCATTTTTCATTTTTATTTGTTTGATTACCAATTTTTTCTTATTACCTCATAATGACTGTCTGTTCGATTAAAAATTGTTTGCATCCCGCCCCACCCTTGAATATTTTTATTTACGGTTGGTTGTGTAAAACTACAGTAAATTTTAAGTGTGCCGGATTTACATGCAGGGTGAAGGATCTTTTAGATTAAAAAAATGGTTTCAAATGGGGATATGAGTCATGCCGGATCGTGGAAGATGAAATGGAACTTTTCATGCGGCAAACAAAAGATAACCTGATGAGTCTGTCTGCCAGTTTTCTTAAACTCTCGCAAGAGTTTAAAGCTGTTGAGTCCCAGTTTAGTAGTTTAACGCTACTGACTGAGTCTCGAAAGCGTAAGAAGGCGGGAGAACAGACTCCTGATTTGTCCTTGCGTTTGCCGGTCTCCACATCTATATCGGTTCCGACCCCTTCTCAACCAATGCAAACTCCAACTCCACAGACGATGTCTGTAGTGTCCGTTTTGTCTGGGCAAGAATCTACACCCATGGATATTGCCGACAGGGATCCTAATGTTAGTAATGCCGGAGTGCCACTTGTTGCAACCGATGCTACAATTAATGCGGTAGCTGATGCAATACCTGGAATGCCGAAACAATTGGTGGGAGTGCCTCCTAAAAAACATATTTTTGTTTCGAGACTTCTTCCTGATGCTACATCGGATGATGTCATGGCCCACATTCGGGCAAAACTGAATGTCTCTAATATATCCATAGAAAAGTTTAAATTTTCATATTCTAGAGAAATTTCATCTTTTAAAATCAGTGTTCCAATTGAATTCTTTGACTGTATCTGCAGTTCTAGCTTCTGGCCGAAAAGCTTAATTGTGAAGGAGTTTACATCCAGAAAAAGGAAGACACGGGGTCAAACAAGGATTCCTTCACCATCTATTCCTCTTTCCTCTTCATCTATTCCCACTCCTTCCTTATCTATTCCTTATTCTACTTTATCAAAAAACTAACAACTTCCTTCTTTGTCGGCTATCAGAATGTCAGAGGCCTTAATACTAAACTTACTAAACTCTTTGTAGATAGTCTGTCATTTGATTTTGACCTAATTGTCTTTACTGAGACTTGGTTAAAACCTGACGTTTTTGACGCCACAGTTTTACCCTCTAATTTCAACATTTTTAGACGTGATCGTACTGATCGTAGGGGTGGTGGAGTTCTTATTGCTGTAGATTCCGCCCTATCATCGGGTCTGATAACAATACCTGTCTCAAGTAGTATCGAATTTATATGCGTTAAGGTATCTTTTACTCGTTTTTCCATTTTTGTTACCTGTTCTTACATTCCGCCCCAATCGGAATGGCCAACCTACTTACTACACTTAGAATCTATTAAATTTATACTTGAACTACTTTCTGACAGAGACTCATTAATTGTCCTTGGGGACTTTAACCTGCCCACTATAACTTGGTCGACACTTAATGGTAGCAAAACGTTGCTGCCATCTGGGTGTCACGATTTTATTGATGGTCTGCTTGAGCTTTCGTTGGTCCAGCTGAATTCGATTCCTAATACGTCTGGCAGATTTCTGGATCTGATTTTTACTTCTGATCCCAGTTTTTGTGAAGTATCTAGAACTAGTCCAATGGTGTTACCAGAGGATAGTTTTCATCCAACTTTAGAGTTATCTATTGAGTTTCCCAGCCGCGAGCCCATGTCCGAGTGTGATCCTACGGTACGCACCCGATGTTTTCGGAAGACTGACTTTGTCGCACTAAACAATGCCTTTCTTAATACCGATTGGACTAATTTATACACTTGTACGGATATGAACTCCGCCATTTCTTTATTTTATACCACTGTTGACTCAATCTTTAATGACTGTGTACCCCTAGTGTCTCCTGTGGTGACGCAAAAATCACCATGGTTTACGCGGGGGCTGTCAAAACTGAAGAATCTTAAGTCTAGGTATTACAAAAAGTATAAAGTCACGGGTCAATCATCGGATCTTTCTCGTTACTTGGTTGCTAAATTGAATTTTATTGTTTCTAATTCTAATTGCTATAATAATTACTTACACGTTGCAAGTTGCAATTCTCTGAAAATCCTAAAGAGATCTATAGTTTCGTTAACTCAAAGCGACATTCTATCTCCCTTCCATCATTTGCAGTTTTTAATAATGTTTCGGCCTCTTCTGATCAATCTATTTCTAATTTATTTGCTAACTTCTTCTTGACTACGTACACATCCACTAAGTACAACTCTAGTCAGATATATCCATATCCTATAACGAAATCCAACTGCATTCTTAATCCTATTATAACGGAAAGTTCGGTAGCTAAGGAACTAATGACGATTAAGCCGGTATACTCACCGGGTCCAGACGGTATTCCCGCTTGTGTCCTGAGGTTCTGTGCGGAGTCATTGTGCTCGCCTTTACTTAAGCTTTTTGAGTTGTCCGTTACACTGTCCGAGTTTCCAACTATATGGAAGGATTCGTTTATTTTACCTCTTCACAAATGTGGCAATAAATCCGACGTCACTAATTACAGAGGAATTTCTAAATTGTCAGCGATACCTAAACGGTTTGAGAAAATTATGACGTCTCAAATACAGAATTTATGTAAATCTTTTTTTCGCCATACCAGCATAGGTTTGTCAAGAATAGGTCTACCACAACTAACCTTCTACAGTTTACATCTTTTGTAATCCAAGGTTTTAAGAAACAAAGGCAAACTGATGTTATATATACGGATTTCAGTAAGGCTTTCGATTCGGTAAACCATGCCTTACTATTACATAAGCTGAATTTACTTGGCTTTGCGGATGCTCTGCTTGCTTGGATATCACAATATCTAAGCAATAGGAGGCAGAGGGTTCTTTTAAGTCCTCTCTTTCTAAGATCATTTGTGTTGAATCGGGAGTCCCACAGGGCAGTCACCTTGGCCCATTACTATTCACCATTTTTATTAATGATCTTCCCACCGTTCTTTTAAATTCTAGAGTTCTTATGTATGCCGATGATGTAAAAATCGCTAATCGCATCGTAGACTCTCTCTCATGTCATACCTTGCAAGCTGACCTGAATGCTTTTCAGGGGTGGTGTAGGGCTAACTTGTTATCGTTAAACTGCTCTAAGTGGAAAATTATGTCTTTTTACAGAGGTTCTCCCCAATTAACGAGTTACTTTTTAAATAATTTCCCGTTAGAAAGTATTAATAATACTTCTTTGGTTGTAAAAGATTTGGGGATCTTAATAGACCACAAACTTAGTTTTAATCAGCATATATCGACTACTGTTAGTAGGGCTAAAAGTGTTCTTGGCTTTATAAAGCGCTGGTCGAAGGAGTTCAAGGATCCATATACTACCAAAATACTTTATACTTCTTTAGTCCGTCCCATATTGGAGTATGGATCTTGTGTTTGGTCTCCTCAATATGAGTTTTATCAAAACAAATTAGAATCTGTACAAAAACAGTTTTTACTCTTTGCTTTTCGTGATTTGCGCTGGGATCCAACTGTACAACTTCCATCTTATTCTAGTCGACTTCAGTTAATTAACCTTCCTTCTTTAGCTAATCGTAGAACTATGCTTGGTGTAACTTTTCTTTACAAACTTTTGAATGGTGAGATTGACTCTTCCGAGCTGTTGAGCCAAATTAACATTTCTGTCCATCTAGAAGGACCCGCAATTTCACACCGCTTTTACTTCCCACTTGCACAACTAACTTTTCTCTGCATGAACCTTTTCGTATACTATGTAGTGACTACAACAGACTTTGGCACGTTATCGGTTCCGAAACATCGCTTCCCGGTATAAAAACTGCGATCTTGTCCTTCCTCGCTCGTAACTAGTTGTAATCATCTTTATTTTAACCTATCCTGTTTTCTTTTTATATGTAACTTATTATCTTATTACATTTAATATTTTCTATTTCTTTAGTTTAATTTTATGGTTTTTATATATTAATACGACTATGCCCTTAGGTCGGAGTGGGTAGAGGTTGTAACATTAACTTTACTTAGGGTCATTCGTAACAGGCCCGGGCCTGGTGTCATATGGGCCACTTGTTCGTACTGAGCGTTGTACGACTACGTCTATTAAAATAAAAAAACAAAAAATACCAAATATTTCAAATTAAAAATACATAAATGCACTCTCTCATTAAAGAATTTGTTTGCGATTATATAACAAACTCGTGATACTTTGATCAAGAAGCTTGCATCAAAACCCAATACCATAAGATATAATAAATATATCCGTATAATGGCTAGGAAATGATACACGTTCCATTTAATCAAGTAAGTAAGGAAACAATAAGAGTAGTGGTATTTCATTGGCGATATCAAACACAAGGAATAATATCTCCCACTTATTCTACACCTCTTATGTCTCCTTACACTGCCAGATTAGAGTCAAGCTCAAAAGGGTCTTCTTTCCCCGCAAATTATTCCAAGCCCGTTCCCTTGGCTGTGGTTTCGCTAGATAGTAGATAGGGACAGTAGGAATCTCGTTAATCCATTCATGCGCGTCACTACTTAGATGACGAGGCATTTGGCTATTTTTTTTTTTTTTTTTTTTTGATCGCTGAGGAAGGAAATCTTCAAAGATACGAGCAACCAACTACTGGACAATCTCGAATGCGATTCACTGCGTCATCGGTACAATGAAGTCCCACAGTGCCTACGTACTAAAACCACCTCTTTTTCCGTGCGATGTTTGTACCTTTTTAGATGTTATGCCAAGGTAGCAGGCAAAATATAGAGAAGCTAGAGTTCAATACACCTAGCTTCGAGTGTACCCAGCACAGTACATAAAATATTTAAAAGACGTCACCCCGCCAGTGACTGCTCTGACGCTAATGATATTGGTATCTTAGCGATGAGGAGACCTTTTGCAATCAATCGTTTTACCGACTGATTACTCCAGATTCCTCTCCACTTGAGTGTAACGGAATGAAACTCGATCTCACCTGTCGCTCTGAAAGATCGCCGCATTTGTGATCTTATGTCAGCTCTGTCGTACCTTTCAACCTTGCGCTGATGCGCTTGGTCTAAGGAATGTCCGTCTGTCACAACCTGAACGTCTATCACATACATGTGATTTTGTCGGATTCCCACCAAGACCGGTTTATGTAAGCCCGAGTCGCATTGCAGACTTGGTTCGACATGGACAACGCAGCCTCTGCCTTCAAGTCCCCGCTTGACGGCATTTACTACGCTGTTGTGCCTAGCTACCCGCCTCCCGTGCGTACGATAGCATTTCTGCAAGATGTGGTTTGTTGTCTCGGGAGCATCACATCCTGCACGACACCGTCTCTAAGAGAGTCATAGTTACTCCCGCCGTTGACCCGCGCTTACTTGAATTTCTTCACTTTGACATTCAGAGCACTGGGCAGAAATCACATTGTGTCAACACCCGCTAGGGCCATCACAATGCTTTGTTTTAATTAGACAGTCGGATTCCCCAAGTCCGTGCCAGTTCTGAATTGATTGTTAATTGATAATCGTTATAATTTAAAAGAACTAATTAAAATTAATTAGTATTCTTAAAAATTTTAGCAAGAAAGTTCCACAATTGGCTACGTAACTAACTATCCGGGGAACAAATAACTATCATAAATGATAGAAACTCTATTTACCCAGAACGAGCACATAAACCATGTTATTGTTTCCCAATCAAGCCCGACTATCTCAATCTTCAGAGCCAATCCTTATCCCGAAGTTACGGATCTAATTTGCCGACTTCCCTTACCTACATTATTCTATCGACTAGAGACTCTTCACCTTGGAGACCAGCTGCGGATATTGGTACGGCCTGTTGAGAAGTTTGCGTATCCCCACCATAAATTTTCAAGGTCCGAGGAGAAAATATCGACACAACAGTATATGTCATGCTCTTCTAGCCCATCTACCATATCTCTCTGCGAAAGACTTCCATGGTAGTACGGCTATAAAACAGAAAAGAAAACTCTTCCGATACCTCTCGACGGCTTCTTTATGGTCGTTCCTGTTGCCAGGATGAGCACGAGGCCCATATTTAATAACAAACGGATACTCAACAGGTTACGGAATTGGAACCGTATTCCCTTTCGTTCAAAATTATTCAAGTGTTTTATTTTTTATATGATTATATCATTTGACATTTTTAAAACTTGAAAATTTTCGGCTTTCGCCTTGAACTTAGGACCGACTAACTCGTGATCAACCACTGTTCACACGAAACCCTTCTCCACTTCAGTCCTCCAAGGTCTCATTCGATTATTTGCTACTACCACCAAGATCTGTACCAATGGCGGCTCCATGCAGGCTTACGCCAAACACTTCTAAGCACACCATTGTACCTTCCTACTCACTAAAGTTTCAAAATTTATATTATAAATAACATAAATCATCTACTTTAGCGGTAATGTATAGGTATACAACTTAAGCGCCATCCATTTTAAGGGCTAGTTGCTTCGGCAGGTGAGTTGTTACACACTCCTTAGCGGATTTCGACTTCCATGATCACCGTCCTGCTGTTTTAAGCAACCAACGCCTTTCATGGTTTCTGTATGAGTTGTTAATTTGGGCACCGTAACATTACGTTTGGTTCATCCCACAGCGCCAGTTCTGCTTACCAAAAGTGGCCCACTGGGCACAATATATCATAACCTTAAACTTCATATCAAGAAAGTTAAGGTTCTTACCCATTTAAAGTTTGAGAATAGGTTAAGATCGTTTCGACCCTAAGGCCTCTAATCATTCGCTTTACCAGATAAGATTATTTTATATAACATTTCAATGCACCAGCTATCCTGAGGGAAACTTCGGAAGGAACCAGCTACTAGATGGTTCGATTGGTCTTTCGCCCCTATACTCATTATTACACTTAGTGCTGCACTATCAAGCAACACGACTCTTTGGAAACACCATCTAGTAATCATTAACGTTATGCGGCCTGGCACCCTCTATGGGTAAATGGCCTCATTTAAGAAGGACTTAAATCGTTAATTTCTCATACTAGAATATTGATGCTCCATACACTGCATCTCACATTTGCCATAAAGACAAAGTGACTTAGTGCTGAACTATTTGCCTTTTCGCTCGCCGCTACTAAGAAAATCCTTGTTAGTTTCTTTTCCTCCCCTAATTAATATGCTTAAATTCAGGGGGTAGTCCCATATGAGTTGAGGTTGTATATACACATAAATATATTAATTAATATATTAAAAACCATTGTAAATTTTAACCTTATTTGAAGAATAATATTATGACATAATTATTTTTTTACATTTCACATCATTAATAAGAGGCAATTCTAGATGAAAATTTTATATTTTTTATGCTAGACATTCCTCAGTATCATTTGATGTGAAAAAGAAAATTATACATCTTCGTTTTTCTCATACATATGAGAGAGCCAATGTGTTTCAATTATTATTAATATTATGAATATACATAAATAAATCCAATAATATACCATATGTTTTAATATTTCGTAAAATACTAAAACAACTTACTTAGCATAGTCTTACAACCCTCAACCATATGTAGTCCAAGCAGCACTCTAAAATTAATTAAAGTACCATAACAGCATGGACTGCGATATGCGTTCAAAATGTCGATGTTCATGTGTCCTGCAGTTCACACGATGACGCACAGTTTGCTGCGTTCTTCATCGACCCATGAGCCGAGTGATCCACCGCTTAGAGTGATTAATAAATTGTTTGTTTATTTCATTACGTCAATAATATTTTTATTGAAAGAAATTAAAAATACACCATTTTACTGGCATATATCAATTCCTTCAATAAAACCTTAACCCAAACGAATGCTGCGAAATGTCTTAGTTAACATAATTGATTGAATACTGGACTTGATAATTTAAAAACTTGACAAAATTAATTTTGTAAGCGATCTAAATTTACGTTAAACTTTAACCTTAAAAAGCAGGTACAACATTGTACATTTGAGTTGTTACTTTAACCATTGTATGCCCAAAACCAATAATGGCCAATACAATACGCAACGCCTGTATATTATGGTACATATACACGCAATATAAATAAAGATATACAAAAAATCATTTTCAATCTCGGATCGGAATACATAATTTTTATTTATGGGTTGCCAAATCCATATAAAGAGCTAAATATTTCTACCGTCAAATTGTTATATAAAATTTATACTCTTTTTCTTCTTCATCAAACAAATTCAAATCAAACAAAAATTTTATTAATTTGACTTTTATGCTTCTCATCTTTAATTTCATTTTCATTTAATATATATCTTTACTTTAATTTGGTATTACACTTTACTTTAATAACGGTTGGAAAATACAATAATGATCCTTCCGCAGGTTCACCTACGGAAACCTTGTTACGACTTTTACTTCCTCTAAATAATCAAGTTCGGTCAACTTTTGCGAAACAACCGTAACACACAAGGCGTCACAGTGATCACGTCCGGAGACCTCACTAAATAATTCAATCGGTAGTAGCGACGGGCGGTGTGCACAAAGGGCAGGGACGTAATCAATGCGAGTTAATGACTCACACTTACTAGGAATTCCAAGTTCATGTGAACAGTTTCAGTTCACAATCCCAAGCATGAAAGTGGTTCAGCGGTTTACCCGGACCTCTCGGTCTAGGAAATACACGTTGATACTTTCATTGTAGCGCGCGTGCAGCCCAGGACATCTAAGGGCATCACAGACCTGTTATTGCTCAATCTCATTATTGCTAGACGCAATTTGTCCATTTAAGAAGCTAGTGTCCTTATAATGGGACAAACCAACAGGTACGGCTCCACTTATATAAACACATTCAAACACAATAAACATTTTACTGCTACCATGAATGAAGGCAATATAAGCTTCAACACCATAATCCTGAAGATATCTATTTAATATATTTGAGTCTCGTTCGTTATCGGAATTAACCAGACAAATCACTCCACGAACTAAGAACGGCCATGCACCACCACCCATAGATTCGAGAAAGAGCTATCAATCTGTCTTACACACTTATGTTCGGACCTGGTAAGTTTTCCCGTGTTGAGTCAAATTAAGCCGCAGGCTCCACTCCTGGTGGTGCCCTTCCGTCAATTCCTTTAAGTTTCAGCTTTGCAACCATACTTCCCCCGGAGCCCAAAAGCTTTGGTTTCCCGGGAAGCGACTGAGAGAGCCATAAAAGTAGCTACACCCAATTGCTAGCTGGCATCGTTTATGGTTAGAACTAGGGCGGTATCTGATCGCCTTCGAACCTCTAACTTTCGTTCTTGATTAATGAAAACATCTTTGGCAAATGCTTTCGCTTAAGTTAGTCTTACGACGGTCCAAGAATTTCACCTCTCGCGTCGTAATACTAATGCCCCCAAACTGCTTCTATTAATCATTACCTCTTGATCTGAAAACCAATGAAAGCAGAACAGAGGTCTTATTTCATTATCCCATGCACAGAATATTCAGGCATTTGAAGCCTGCTTTAAGCACTCTAATTTGTTCAAAGTAATTGTACCGGCCCACAAAAACACTCGATTAAGAGCACTAATGTAGGTTTTTAAATAGGAGGAATATATAAAAAAGTACAAGTACTTAATTACATATAAGAACTCCACCGATAATACGCTTACATACATAAAGGTATAGTACTAACTACAAATGTATGTTGTACTACCCGTATGAAGCACAAGTTCAACTACGAACGTTTTAACCGCAACAACTTTAATATACGCTATTGGAGCTGGAATTACCGCGGCTGCTGGCACCAGACTTGCCCTCCAATTGGTCCTTGTTAAAGGATTTAAAGTGTACTCATTCCAATTACAGGGCCTCGGATATGAGTCCTGTATTGTTATTTTTCGTCACTACCTCCCCGAGCTGGGAGTGGGTAATTTACGCGCCTGCTGCCTTCCTTAGATGTGGTAGCCGTTTCTCAGGCTCCCTCTCCGGAATCGAACCCTGATTCCCCGTTACCCGTTGCAACCATGGTAGTCCTAGATACTACCATCAAAAGTTGATAGGGCAGACATTTGAAAGATCTGTCGTCGGTACAAGACCATACGATCTGCATGTTATCTAGAGTTCAACCAATATAACGATCAAATGATCGCTTGGTTTTAGTCTAATAAAAGCACACGTCCCAGAAGGTCCGTGTTTAAATTGCATGTATTAGCTCTAGAATTACCACAGTTATCCAAGTAACTGTTAACGATCTAAGGAACCATAACTGATATAATGAGCCTTTTGCGGTTTCACTTTTAATTCGTGTGTACTTAGACATGCATGGCTTAATCTTTGAGACAAGCATATAACTACTGGCAGGATCAACCAGAATAATGTTATTATTTAATGTGTTATTAAAAACATAATTATATGATTTTTACCAAACACATACGTTAATATATTTAAAGATACTTGACACAATATGATATACTTTTGAATAAAATAAATATATTGTTTTTGGTAACATTTTACGAATACGGCCAAAATTTAATAGCGTTCATTTTCGTTTTTCATTAATTGAATATATATATTTAATAATTTTGTTCAAAAATATCTTTATTTTTACACTTACAAAATATATAATCACATTTATTTTAATTTTGTTTATTTCCAAAGAAACTAAACATTTGTATTTTGATATTAAATTTAAAATTTAATTTTAATTTGACATTTAATGAGTGAAAATTATATATCAAGTGAAACCATCGTGCACATTAAGTGTGATGAGTTTATTACAATTATATGACATTAATTCAATAATAATAATAAATTGATATTAAAAAATAAAATTTTGCTCTATATAAGTGACAACAAATTATTTAAGTTGCAAACATGACACAATTAATGATGCAATACTTATTCAATCCTTCTCTTACAAAATGCGAATAAAGATTATGAACAATTAAACTAAGAACTAATTTAATGCCCATAATTTTATTCCAAGTATTAACGATAAATCCAAATATAACCAGTGAATAAACTTCAGCAGAGAGAACGATACTAAAATCGTTTCATCATACACCTTAGAATACTATGGTAGGCTTTTTCATTATCTTATATTGACATATTAAGGTTAAATTAGAGCAAACTTCAACATGACTGAACAACCACTGTTCATCATGAGTAGGTTTTGTGCCACACTTTCTTAAAATCGCCCATTTATGTTTGAAGGTACCACTCAACAATAAATTTTCATATGTATTTTTATAAATACCATTAAACTTCATAATAATAAATAAATAAATAGACATTGCCGAATATAAATGCATAAGCCATATGTATTTGAGAGTTGTACTGATATAACATATGACTGACTATGCTCGACATCACACCACCTAAGTAGGTTTTGTGCCACACTTTCTTAAAATCGCCCATTTATGTTTGAAGGTACCACTCAACAATAAATTTTCATATGTATTTTTATAAATACCATTAAACTTCATAATAATAAATAAATAAATAGACATTGCCGATTATAAATGCATAAGCCATATGTATTTGAGAGTTGTACTGATATAACATATGACTGACTATGCTCGACATCACACCACCTAAGTAGGTTTTGTGCCACACTTTCTTAAAATCGCCCATTTATGTTTGAAGGTACCACTCAACAATAAATTTTCATATGTATTTTTATAAATACCATTAAACTTCATAATAATAAATAAATAAATAGACATTGCCGAATATAAATGCATAAGCCATATATATTTGAGAGTTGTACTGATATAACATATGACTGACTATGCTCGACATCACACCACCTAAGTAGGTTTTGTGCCACACTTTCTTAAAATCGCCCATTTATGTTTGAAGGTACCACTCAACAATAAATTTTCATATGTATTTTTATAAATACCATTAAACTTCATAATAATAAATAAATAAATAGACATTGCCGAATATAAATGCATAAGCCATATATATTAGAGACTTGTACCGATATAACATATGACTGACTATGCTCGACATCACACCACCTAAGTAGGTTTTGTGCCACACTTTCTTAAAATCGCCCATTTATGTTTGAAGGTACCACTCAACAATAAATTTTCATATGTATTTTTATAAATACCATTAAACTTCATAATAATAAATAAATAAATAGACATTGCCGATTATAAATGCATAAGCCATATGTATTTGAGAGTTGTACTGATATAACATATGTGTTTGGGCTACAACTGAATCAAGACACTCTTTGCTGAAGAGAGAAAACGACCGAAGAGAGAGAGAGACCAAGAACAGCGCAAATTACTTTGAAGAGACAAACTTGGAGTTCCGTTACTTTAATTCTTTTCTTGCTTACTTCTTCTATGGAAATTTCCAGAACTTTGAATTTTGTAAAAGACAGCATGGTTTGCTGTACTTGAATTTTTACTCTTGAATTTAATCTCATTCGATGTGGTTGCATTTTTGCCCACCGAAAATTGTACTAGTTTTTAGGTTAAGAAAATAAAGCAACTTGAAGTTACCCTGATAATTTTATTCCTGCCAAATCGCAAGTGCCTCAAAGCCGCCTCGGTGGAAATCATCCGAAGGCCGCATCATATAAAGCGAGCAGTTTGGGGCTCCGCAAGGGCGCAGCCGTTAGCCAACATATTTTTGGTGCCGAAACCCGGGAGGATTGATCTTGGCGATTGGATTTGGAGTGTAATTACCAGTGAATAGACTGATTTGGGTGAGTACAATTTAACGTTGATGTGTTTGGGTAGGTGTTCATTATGGCTGAAAAACTTTTACCGTTGACTACGGAGCAAATCACATTACTTACTTCGCTGGAGAAGTCATTGGCGCGGTATAAATCGGAGGAATCGGTACATACCGAGAGTCATCTGGAAGCCAGATTGCACCAACTGGTGCAAGAACGAGATAATGTGGAGATAAAGGGTCGATATTTTGACAAAGACATCAGAGACTGTTTCGAAGAAACCTACAAACCTAGCTGAGATTCGAAATGAGTTGCAGAGACATAAGGATCGGAGAATCCCGGCGTCGACTGCATTTGATGAGTCTTGTTTGCATCAGACGGTGCATGAACAAATGGGATCAATTTTGGAGGAAGTGAAACTTCCAACAGTTAAACTGCCTACCTTCAGCGGGAAATTCATTGAGTGGCCGGCGTTTAAGGAGGTGTTTTTAACAAGAGTACACCACTGTGAGAAGCTGACGGACTTACATCGTTTTCATTATTTGAAGGATTCATTGGTTGGAGACGCAGCTAAGGATATTGAACATCTAACGCTAATAGCGGCGAACTATGAAGTGGCTTGGAGAATGTTGATGAATTTGTATGATAACAAGCGAGTGTTATTTTTACATTACATGGATGTGTTCGACCAGCAATTACCAATTAAATATGGAGATGCGGAAAGTTTGAGAAGATTTGTGCAAACTTCCCGCTCATGTGTGAATTCATTGGAGAAGACTGGTGTGAATGTGCGACAACAGTCTGAAATTTTAGTGTACTACATGATGAAGAGATTACCGAATCAATTAAGAGTGGATTGGGAGCGGTCAATTCTTCAACACAGAATCTGCCGAGCTTTGAGGAGCTCAGTCTGTATCTTGAAACACAGTACAGAACAATGATTACGGCGTCAGCTGGTAATATCGAGGGAATTCTATCACGGGATAGACATCGGAATGCAAGGCCAGGTGTACATGGGTTACAAGTTAACCAGAACTACACAAAGACTTCATTTGTTACTCGAGAGACAGACCTATGCATTGTCTGTCAAGGGGATGGACACCTTATCGGAGTATGCAAGATATTCCAGGAGATGAGGCTATCGGAACGAAAGGCATGTGTGGTGAGGCATCGATTGTGTTTTAGATGCCTTAGACCAAATCACCGAATAGATGCATGTGACAGTGCGGTAAATTGTGAAAAATGTCAAGGACGGCATCATACACTACTTCATGTAGACAAGTCAGGAGGCGAGAGATCGCTTGGCACACTAAGGAAGGGAGTTATCCCAACAGCATCTGCGAATGCTTTAAATGGAAAGAGTACAACAGAAATTGCGGTAAGGCATAAAGACGAGGTTTTATTACCAACAGCAACGGTGTGGGTAGAGTCGAAAGAAGGCTATCCGTTACAATTTAGAGCGTTTTTGGATCAAGGTTCACAAGTTTCGTTCATTTCAGAGAATGCAGCTCAGCAGCTACGTTTACGGCGCAAACGGGCTCACATCACGATTACTGGATTAGCAGATACTAAAATTACAGATGCGAGAGCACAGGTGGAGCTTGTCATAGGATCAATCTACAACCCACATGCGAAATACAAGCTGCTCGCGTCAGTAATACCTATAGTGAGTAAGCGCATGCCAATCAAACGACTGCCATTTGAAGAGTGGACTCATCTGAAGGACTTACCGTTGGCCGATCCTAACTTCTTCAGTCCACAAGGAGTTGATATTTTGCTGGGAAATGATATCTACGATGAGCTGATGTTAGGAGAAGTGCATCGAGGAATACGTGGTATGCCTCTGGCGCAAAATACGCATTTGGGATATATTGTATCAGGGAAAACGAATCAAGAAGCTGGTAGCAGATCGTCCTACACCATAACGGTCCGTAAGAAGGAAGCTGATGAGATACTTGAACAATGGTTATGTAAGTTCTGGGAGCTAGAACAATTCGACGAAGAGCCACGTGGGCTTTCAGTAGAGGATAGCTGGTGCGAAGATTTCTTCGTTAAGACACATAGCCGAATGCCGTCTGGGAAATATGTTGTTCGTCTTCCTTTTCTTACTACTTGGACAAATCAATGGTAATTGGAGAATCATATAAAGGCGCGTTAAAACGATTACATTCTCTGGACAGACGGTTGCGTAGCGATGCGAGTTTGAAGAACGCTTATGTTGGCACGATAAATGAGTATCTGGAGCTGGGTCAAATGGAACGTGTGACGTCAAGGACTAGTAAGATAGGCAATCCTGCATTGGGGGGAGTCGATCATTGTTACCTACCGCATCACCCAGTCATAAAGGAATCGTCATCAACTACGAAGGTACGAGTTGTCTTCGATGGATCGAGCAAGACGAGTAATGGGAAATCACTTAATGAGATTCTAGCAATTGGTCCAAAATTGCACGTACATCTTCAAGGAATCATTCTCAATTGGCGAGGGCTAAAATGGGTATTTATGGCGGATGTTGAAAAAATGTACAGATGTATTAATGTTCCACCCGACGACGCGCAGTACCAACGTATTCTATGGAATCCGGACACTAGGGATCATGTGGCAGAATATGCCTGCACAACGGTAATGTTTGGAACTAGCTCCGCACCTTATTTAGCCATGAGAGTTATGAAACAATTAGCTATGGATGAAAGCGAGAAGTATCCACTGGCGGTGAATGTTGTGAATCATCAAATGTATGTAGATGACATACTGTCTGGTGGCGAAAGTATTGCAGAGACGGAGGATGTCAAGAACCAAGTGATTGGAATGCTTCGTAGTGGTACATTTGAACTAAGGAAGTGGGCGAGTAATTGCCCAAAGCTCTTAGAGAACATACCAGTTGAGCATCGAGAATCAAGCGGATTGTTGCACGTAGAAGGTAATGATACTATTCGCACTTTAGGTCTCTACTGGAGTCCTAAGGAGATGGTTCCGTTTTGCTTTGAATGTCGTTCCACCAACGAGCTCACCTACAAAGAGGAAAATACTATCAGCAATTGCACGACTGTTTGATCCCATGGGATGGCTTAGTCCGATAATTATTACTGCCAAAATTCTCATGCAGCATCTATGGAAGGAGAAAATTGGCTGGGATAGCACACTACCGGACACTATTAAGAGAGAATGGGAGAAATTCGTGAAGGAGTTACCAAACATAGTAACTATACGAATACCACGGCATGTTACATGGGGGCTACCGGGTGGTGTGGCTGAACTGCACCTGTTTTGCGATGCGTCGTCACGGGCATATGGAGCTGCGGCTTACTTACGCTTCCCAATTGGAGAGGATAAGTATCACACAGAGTTGTTATTGTCAAAGGGGAAAGTATCGCCAACTAAACAACAACTAACCATACCTAGGGCAGAGTTATGTGCTGCGCTTGAAGCAGCCAAAATCTATAAGTATCTAAGGGAGAATCTAAGAATTAACATTAATTATTCGAACACTATTTTTTGGTCAGATTCTATGATAACCATCAGTTGGATCCGTGGTGGAGCTGCCAACTGGAAAGTATTTGTGTCCAATCGAATAAACAAAATCCTGGAAATCTCAGACGAAAGGCAATGGAGACACGTCGCATCGAAAGATAACCCTGCAGATTATCTAAGCCGTGGCATGAGTGCAACCAAGTTGGCATCGTGTGAATTATGGTGGCATGGGCCATCATGGTTACAAGGATCGGACATCGAATGGCCTTGTAATGCTATTGATCAGGATTCGCTGTCAGTTGTTGACACTGAAGTCAGAAAGGTGACCTGTCATAACATAGCAGTAAAAGAAATGCCAAGTGTAGCATTTATCAGCAAGTATTCATCGTATACACGACTCGTATGGATTATATCATATATAAAACGTTTCGTATCTAATTGTCGTACATCTGTGGCAGAACGAAGAGGATTAGGACTCTCAATTGTGGAATTAGAAGAGGGCCTACGTGAATTGATTAGGATGGTGCAGAAGGATTGTTTTGACTCTGAATGGAAGGCGCTATCGGAAGGAAGGGGAATAGCAAAGGACAGCATACTACTGTCTCTTAGTCCGTATTTTGATTCCAACGAACGTGTTTTACGTGTCGGAGGCAGACTCCGAGATTCCCTGTTGCCCATAAATGAAAAATATCCTTATATATTACCGTATAAACATCCATTTACAGATCTGGTCATATCTTACAGTCATATTTGCACCTTGCATGGTGGAACCTCACTAACGCTGAATTTTATAAGAAAGAAATTCTGGATTATTAATGGACGCAATGCAGTTCGGTTTAAAATTCATAAATGTATCACGTGTTTTAAGATGAAGCCTCAATTTGCAGGTCAGAAAATGGGAATGCTACCAGCAGTACGGGTACGCCCTTCTAGGGCATTCTCATCCGTTGGAGTGGATTACGCTGGACCAGTAAATATTTCGCCCTGCAAAGGAAGAGGACGTATATCCCAGAAGGGATACATTGCTGTGTTCGTATGTCTAGTGACGAAGGCCATTCATTTGGAACCAGTTGGAGATCTGACCTCAGATGCGTTTATAGGAGCATTTAACCGTTTCATTGGCAGACGTGGCCTATGCACAGACGTTTATAGTGACTGCGGTACTAATTTTATTGGAGCCAACAAAAAATTGCAAATGGACAAACTGGCATATTGTTCGTACATTACGAAACATATTGCACCAACATTATTGAGAAAGGGAATCACCTGGCATTTCAACCCACCATCAGCGCCACACTTTGGTGGATTGTGGGAGGCTGGAGTGAAGTCCATGAAGTATCATCTGAAGAGAACTCTCGGAGAACAAGTTTTAACATTTGAGGAAATGGCAACTACGTTGGCGCAAATTGAGTCTTGTTTAAATTCAAGACTTTATGTCCCTATCAAATGATCCCGACGATTTAATGGTATTAACACCCGGTCACTTTCTGATCGGTGAAGCGCCTTTAGCACCTCCTGCTCCGGAATTGGCTAAGGTTACTCTGATTGATCGATGGAAAAATTGTCAATATTATGCACAACAGTTTTGGAGAAGATGGAATTCGGAATATTTATCACGATTACAAAGGAGACCAAAATGGCTGCAGACCAAGGAAAATCTAACAGTTGGATGCATAGTGCTCATCAGGGACGAGCGATTCCCCTCTCATCAATGGCCTCTAGGTCGGGTTATGGAGACACATGCAGGACCCGATGGACTAGTGAGAGTGGTGACTTTGAAGACAGTCAATGGGCTCATGAAACGACCGGTAGCCAAACTCTGTCCATTGCCTATTCAGGAGAATTGGATGGAGAATGACACCAACCCTACACCTAAGCGTTAAATTGTTACTTTCTCGTTTCAGTTTATTCTTTTCGCAGGAGTCTTCCGGACGTGAATTTGATGATAAGGATCTTCATCATCAAAGGGGGGAGAATGTTTGGGCTACAACTGAATCAAGACACTCTTTGCTGAAGAGAGAAAACGACCGAAGAGAGAGAGAGACCAAGAACAGCGCAAATTACTTTGAAGAGACAAACTTGGAGTTCCGTTACTTTAATTCTTTTCTTGCTTACTTCTTCTATGGAAATTTCCAGAACTTTGAATTTTGTAAAAGACAGCATGGTTTGCTGTACTTGAATTTTTACTCTTGAATTTAATCTCATTCGATGTGGTTGCATTTTTGCCCACCGAAAATTGTACTAGTTTTTAGGTTAAGAAAATAAAGCAACTTGAAGTTACCCTGATAATTTTATTCCTGCCAAATCGCAAGTGCCTCAAAGCCGCCTCGGTGGAAATCATCAGACATGGCCGCATCATATCATAAGCCGAGCAGTTTGGGGCTCTGCAAGGGCGCAGCCGTTAGCTAACAATATGACTGACTATGCTCGACATCACACCACCTAAGTAGGTTTTGTGCCACACTTTCTTAAAATCGCCCATTTATGTTTGAAGGTACCACTCAACAATAAATTTTCATATGTATTTTTATAAATACCATTAAACTTCATAATAATAAATAAATAAATAGACATTGCCGATTATAAATGCATAAGCCATATGTATTTGAGAGTTGTACTGATATAACATATGACTGACTATACTCGACATCACACCACCTAAGTAGGTTTTGTGCCACACTTTCTTAAAATCGCCCATTTATGTTTGAATGTACCACTTACCAATAAATTCATTTCATATCATATAAGATGCTCCATATGATATGGATCTTCCCATATGATAAATGGGTTTTCTATATGTTTTATGATAAATGGACGATATTGAATAAATTTCGTTTCATATGATATGAGATATTCCATATGATATGGATGTTCCCATATGATAAATGGGCGATATTGAATAAATTTCGTTTCATATGATATGAGATATTCCATATGATATGGATGTTCCCATATGATAAATGGGCGATATTGAATAAATTTCGTTTCATATGATATGAGATATTCCCATATGATATGGATGTTCCCATATGATAAATGGACGATATTAAATAAATTTCGTTTCATATGATATGAGATATTCCATATGATATGGATGTTCCCATATGATAAATGGGACGATATTAAATAAATTTCGTTTCATATGATATGAGATATTCCATATGATATGGATGTTCCCATATGATAAATGGGCGATATTGAATAAATTTCGTTTCATATGATATGAGATATTCCATATGATATGGGTGATAAATGGTATTAAATAATTTGTTTTATTTTTTTATATGATAATGGGTTTAAATAATTTGTTTTATGGTATGATATTCCTATGATATGGTGTTCCCATATGATAAATGGGCGATATTGAATAAATTTCGTTTCATATGATATGAGATATTCCATATGTTATGTTCCATATGATAAATGGGCGATATTGAATAAATTTCGTTTCATATGATATGAGATATTCCATATGATATGGATGTTCCCATATGATAAATGGGCGATATAAAATAAATTTAGTTTCATATGATATGAGATATTCCATATGATATGGATGTTCCCATATGATAAATGGGCGATATTAAATAAATTTCGTTTCATATGATATGAGATATTCCATATGATATGGATGTTCCCATATGATAAATGGGCGATATTGAATAAATTTCGTTTCATATGATATGAGATATTCCATATGATATGGATGTTCCCATATGATAAATGGGCGATATTAAATAAATTTCGTTTCATATGATATGAGATATTCCATATGATATGGATGTTCCCATATGATAAATGGACGATATTAAATAAATTTCGTTTCATATGATATGAGATATTCCATATGATATGGATGTTCCCATATGATAAATGGGCGATATTAAATAAATTTCGTTTCATATGATATGAGATATTCCATATGATATGGATGTTCCCATATGATAAATGGGCGATATTAAATAAATTTCGTTTCATTATTTTAATGATATGAGATATTCCATATGATATGGATGTTCCCATATGATAAATGGACGATATTAAATAAATTTCGTTTCATATGATATGAGATATTCCATATGATATGGATGTTCCCATATGATAAATAGGCGATATTAAATAAATTTCGTTTCATATAATATGAGATATTCCATATGATATGGTGTTCCCATATGATAAATGGGCGATATAAAATAAATTTAATTACATATGATATGATGTCTACATTATGACGATCATATGTTGATATATAATTTTTTTCTCCCTTTAATAGGTATCAGTAGGAATCTCTTTAAACATATATAATATTGAGTCACTATATTAATACAATTAAATTTCGTTACATTATGATGATCACAGTTGAGATCCGCTTTTAATATCCATATATTTTTTTTTTTTAATATGGACTGTAGAATCTCTTTAATATGATAAATGAGGCTCTAAATAAATTGACAATAAAATTCGTCTTCATTTAACACAGTTGAATCCGCCGTCGTTTTGCTTTTTCTTTTAAGTTATATACATATATAATTTTTTTTTTCCCCCTTCTTTAATAGGGACAGTAAGAATCTCTTTAAATATATATATTAAGTCACTAAATAAATGACAATTTAATTGGCTACATTGTGACGATCATCACAGTTGAATCCGCCGATTTGGTTCTTTTAAGTTATACATATATACTTTCATATATTCGCTCTTCCTTAATAGGGACAGTAGGAATCTCTTTAAACATATATATTGAGTCACGATATAAATGACATTTACAATTGATCATACATTATGATTATCATTTTAGTATGTTTTAAGTTGTATACATATATAATTTTTTTTAGGCTGATATGGAAGTAGGAATTTCGTTTAAGTATATGATATTGCATCACATAATCCATATGACAATACGTTTTGAAATCACATCATTAGTAGGATAAAACTAACCTGTTACAAAAGTCGTTTACTTGATGCATTGCCATTTATTAAATAATTTTCATAGTTCCCATTATGAAATGGTACATCCATTGTCGTTTATAAAATAAACTTTTAAATTTTGTTGTCCATTTGATAAGCGTATACATAATTACGTTCATAGTCATTGAATTTTGGTAAAACTAACCTGTGTCACAAACCCAGCTCACGTTCCCTTGCATGGGTGAACAATCCAACGCTTGGTGAATTTTGCTTCACAATGATAGGAAGAGCCGACATCGAAGGATCAAAAAGCGACGTCGCTATGAACGCTTGGCCGCCACAAGCCAGTTATCCCTATGGTAACTTTTCTGACACCTCTTGTTAAAAACTCTTTAAACCAAAAGGATCGATAGGCCGAGCTTTTGCTGTCCCTGTGTGTACTGAACACCGAGATCAAGTCAGCATTTGCCCTTTTGCTCTATGTGTGGTTTCTGTCCGCACTGAGCTGGCCTTGGGACACCTCCGTTATTATTTGAGAGATGTACCGCCCCAGTCAAACTCCCTACCTGGCAATGTCCTTGAATTGGATCATACCTGAGTAATTGGAGTTATACCAAATATTTCAAATTAAAAATACATAAATGCACTCTCTCATTAAAGAATTTGTTTGCGATTATATAACAAACTCGTGATACTTTGATCAAGAAGCTTGCATCAAAACCCAATACCATAAGATATAATAAATATATCCGTATAATGGCTAGGAAATGATACACGTTCCATTTAATCAAGTAAGTAAGGAAACAATAAGAGTAGTAGTATTTCATTGGCGATATCAAACACAAGGAATAATATCTCCCACTTATTCTACACCTCTTATGTCTCCTTACACTGCCAGATTAGAGTCAAGCTCAAAAGGGTCTTCTTTCCCCGCTAATTATTCCAAGCCCGTTCCCTTGGCTGTGGTTTCGCTAGATAGTAGATAGGGACAGTAGGAATCTCGTTAATCCATTCATGCGCGTCACTAATTAGATGACGAGGCATTTGGCTATTTTTTTTTTTTTTTTTTTTTTGATCGCTGAGGAAGGAAATCTTCAAAGATACGAGCAACCAACTACTGGACAATCTCGCATGCACGATTCACTGCGTCATCGGAACAATGAAGTCCCACAGTGCCTACGTACTAAAACCACCTCTTTTTCCGTGCGATGTTTGTACCTTTTTAGATGTTATGCCAAGGTAGCAGGCAAAAATATAGAGAAGCTAGAGTTCAATACACCTAGCTTCGAGTATACCCAGCACAGTACATAAAATATTTAAAAGACGTCACCCCGCCAGTGACTGCTCTGACGCTAATGATATTGGTATCACTAGCGATGAGGAGACCTTTTGCAATCAATCGTTTTACCGACTGATTACTCCAGATTCCTCTCCAGTTGAGTGTAACGGAATGAAACTCGATGTCACCTGTCGCTCCGAAAGATCGCCGCATTTGTGATCTTATGTCAGCTCTGTCGTACCTTTCAACCTTGCGCTGATGCGCTTGGTCTAAGGAATGTCCGTCTGTCACAACCTGAACGTCTATCACATACATGTGATTTTGTCGGATTCCCACCAGGTCCGGTTTATGTAAGCCCGAGTCGCATTGCAGACTTGTTTTAAGAGAGTCATAGTTACTCCCGCCGTTGACCCGCGCTTACTTGAATTTCTTCACTTTGACATTCAGAGCACTGGGCAGAAATCACATTGTGTCAACACCCGCTAGGGCCATCACAATGCTTTGTTTTAATTAGACAGTCGGATTCCCCAAGTCCGTGCCAGTTCTGAATTGATTGTTAATTGATAATCGTTATAATTTAAAAGAAGTAATTAAAATTAATTAGTATTCTTAAAAATTTTAGCAAGAAAGTTCCACAATTGGCTACGTAACTAACTATCCGGGGAACAAATAACTATCATAAATGATAGAAACTCTATTTACCCAGAACGAGCACATAAACCATGTTATTGTTTCCCAATCAAGCCCGACTATCTCAATCTTCAGAGCCAATCCTTATCCCGAAGTTACGGATCTAATTTGCCGACTTCCCTTACCTACATTATTCTATCGACTAGAGACTTTCACCTTGGAGACCAGCTGCGGATATTGGTACGGCCTGTTGAGAAGTTTGCGTATCCCCACCATAAATTTTCAAGGTCCGAGGAGAAAATATCGACACAACAGTATATGTCATGCTCTTCTAGCCCATCTACCATATCTCTCTGCGAAAGACTTCCATGGTAGTACGGCTATAAAACAGAAAAGAAAACTCTTCCGATACCTCTCGACGGCTTCTTTATGGTCGTTCCTGTTGCCAGGATGAGCACGAGGCCCATATTTAATAACAAACGGATACTCAACAGGTTACGGAATTGGAACCGTATTCCCTTTCGTTCAAAATTATTCAAGTGTTTTATTTTTTATATGATTATATCATTTGACATTTTTAAAACTTGAAAATTTTCGGCTTTCGCCTTGAACTTAGGACCGACTAACTCGTGATCAACCACTGTTCACACGAAACCCTTCTCCACTTCAGTCCTCCAAGGTCTCATTCGATTATTTGCTACTACCACCAAGATCTGTACCAATGGCGGCTCCATGCAGGCTTACGCCAAACACTTCTAAGCACACCATTGTACCTTCCTACTCACTAAAGTTTCAAAATTTATATTATAAATAACATAAATCATCTACTTTAGCGGTAATGTATAGGTATACAACTTAAGCGCCATCCATTTTAAGGGCTAGTTGCTTCGGCAGGTGAGTTGTTACACACTCCTTAGCGGATTTCGACTTCCATGATCACCGTCCTGCTGTTTTAAGCAACCAACGCCTTTCATGGTTTCTGTATGAGTTGTTAATTTGGGCACCGTAACATTACGTTTGGTTCATCCCACAGCGCCAGTTCTGCTTACCAAAAGTGGCCCACTGGGCACAATATATCATA